>CM038720.1:9342961-9477961 GCA_021613375.1 Megaleporinus macrocephalus | reverse complement strand
CTATCTCTCTCTAATGTTGCTATGCTTTACTTTTTTCTGTCTTCCTCTCTCTCTCTCTCTCTCTCTCTCTCTCTCTCTGTATGTCCTGAGAATCTTCTCTCGTGCGCGTGTAAGCGGAGTGTTTGACCTTGAAGAGTTCTGACCTTGTTTTGCCTTTCCAGTGCAGCCGCGCAGCTGCGACAGTGAAAATGCGAGCGGTATGACGCAACCCAGCTTCACACGCGCACTCGCACACTCTCAGCGCGCTCTCGTTCCCTCGTTTGCTGTAGATATTAATTTAGCTCATCACACTGCTGTCATGAGCAGCTCTGCCAGCAGCTAGCATGAATAAACAGCGGTGGGCCGCAGCGCTAATTGAGCGAAGCCTGCACGGCCGGCTAAAGAGGCTTCATCCGCTCGGGCTTCGAACCTGAAAGGGTCTTCTGATAAGCTGAGAAACGGCTGGACACCGGCGTCACCAGCCAAGCGGGTCAGGACCATCAAAACCACATTCTGGGCCAGAGTCGGGCCCTGTAGTCGTCATCCGTGCTGGTGTGACACAGCAGTGCTGCTGCTGCTGGAGTGTTTAAACACCTCAGAGTCACTGTTGGACTAGGAATAGTTCACCAACCAAAAGTATCCAGACAACAGTGTCCAGTGGGCAGCATCCTCTGACCACAGCTGAAGGGCTTCACATCTACACGGTAGAGCAACAAGATGTCTAAGAGAGTGGACAGTGAGCTGTGTCACACCAGTGCAACACACAACAGTGCTGAGAATGACCACCCACATAATACCTGTTCTGTGGTGGTCCTGACCACTGAAGAGCAGATGAACTGCAGTCTGTAACTGTAGAACTACTAAGTGCTGCTGATGCAGTGGACAGTGTATATATATTTGAAAGCTTATCGTCGCTGTCCAATGAAAAACGTGGGTCTCCATTTTTGTTGATTTTGAGCCAATGGGCGTTTACATTGTTTGAGAATTTTAGCCAATAGAAATGCTCTGAAAGGGCTTAGGAAAAAAATCTGGTTCTATTGACTTCCATTGAAAGTAAAGTATGTTTTTGGTCTCTCCTGTAAAGTAGCAATTTTATAGATACGTGTTTTTCATTGGACAGCGCTGATATGCACTTCTCATGTTTGTTGTTTTGTGTTTTCACGGCAGAATAAACACTTAGGATGTGTCTCAATACCTAGTGAGCTGCCTACATAGGCAGCATTGTACGTCATAGTATGCTCACAGCCAACATGTAGACTGTCCCAATTCTTAGATATCTTAAACATGCTGTCTACTGATGGACCCTGCTTTGACCTGATTTTAAGGAAGCATCGAACGCTTCCTCAGCCACTAAGACAATCCCATGATGCAATGCAGGTAAAGCTACAAGCAGTGAAATGGTTTTAAAATGTGAGTTATTTTGATTCTCTCTTGTGTTTTAGTGTGTTTTTTGTAATATAATATACAGTTTTATACTCGAGCCATTAGCATTTATGCTAGCGGATTTTTAAGCCTGGGGCTATTGTTTTGGATGCCAGCCGGTAGCTTAGCAACCAGCTAAACCACCGGTCGCATGCTGCAGTGGGGGGAACACGCCGTGACGCAGTCTCTCTCTAACTAGAGCGTCTCAGTAATCTGTTTTATGAGGAGAGATGAGGAGAGAACGCTTACACAGCTGCTACCTAGACAGCCTACTTAGACACTCACTAGGTTTTGAGACACACCCTCTGTTTGGCTTTGTTTACGTCTCAGTGATGAAATTCCGCAGACGTTGTGACAAATCAGTGGAATTACCCTTCAATGCCGTGAGCTCCTTTTTCTCTCCTGGCTCGTGTTGATGCTGCCGACTCTGGTTGAGTCGAATCCTCAGCGCTGGAGATGTGATAATTCTCCCTCTCGGCTGGCCCCCGTGATGGGCCGGCGTCACCTCGCAATCACACTGCTCCTGAAATCAACAGGGCCGTCCCGGAGAGCTCTGATTGCAGGGAGCTGGGTTGAGGAGGGTGTCGGGCTGGGGTGGTGGTGGTGGTGGTGGTTGGTGGGGGGTTTACCTCCAGTCTAAATAACTCCCTTTGGCTTTTTGTCTAAAACAAGGGCACTTGTGGCAAAGTCAGACAGCTGTAATCAGCTGGCCACAAATACTACCATTCACTTAATCAGGGCCGATAGAGGAA
The DNA here is from genome assembly GCA_021613375.1 of Megaleporinus macrocephalus. NCBI lineage: Eukaryota > Metazoa > Chordata > Actinopteri > Characiformes > Anostomidae > Megaleporinus > Megaleporinus macrocephalus. The sequence continues at coordinate 9,475,808 of CM038720.1, read as the reverse complement.
TCGAGTGGAGTGTGTGCGCGCGTGTGTGTGTGTGTGTCTGATGGAGAGGATGCATTTGGAGAGAGCCTCTTAAGCTCACCCACTCTTCCCCTGCTCTGCTGTCAGCTTTCAGCCCGGCTCCGTTCATCATCGAACGACTCTGTGGAGCTCCTCTGCAGCCCGGGAGATAAAACTCTGCCGCGCCGCCGATGTCTCGTGCATCGATCAGCGCGTTCGTAACCATGTCATGTAATAACTTTACCTTTATTAGAGTCTCCATTCTTTTCAGGAGGCCTGGTTCCACTTTCTCAAAGAAGTCTGCAGACACACCTTCAAGGTGCAGTCCTCTCGCCCATCCGAGTAACCCCTAAAACGTTCAATGGTGTTTAGGTCTAGACTCTGGGACGGTCAGTCCATGGTTCAGAGAACACCAGCATGTTCAGTGCTTTGTTAAAGCTGCCATAAACGTTGGGTCTACCTCAAAACGCGTGCTGCCTCAATCTACCTCAACCCACCCGCTGCCTCAGTCTACCACCCCTGCACTGTCGCAGTCTGCCCACTGCCTGAATTCACCTCAGTCTGCTTACTGCCTCAACCAACCTCAACCTGCGCACTGCTTTAGCCTGCCATAGCCTGGGCACTGCCGTAGTCTGACTCAATCTACACACAGGCTTAATCTGTTTCAATCTGCATGCTGCCTCAATCTATCTCAACACTGCCTCTGTCAGCAGGGACTGAACTGGGGTGGTCAGCCCATCATTGGGAGAACCCAAGCATGTTCAGCGCTTTGTTAAAGCTGCCATAAACTTTGGGTCTACCTCAAAACGCATGCTGCCTCAATCTACCTCAACCCACCCGCTGCCTCAATCTACCACCCCTGCACTGTCTCAGTCTGCTCACTGCCTCAATTCACCTCAGTCTGCTCACTGCCTCAACCAACCTCAACCTGCACAATGTTTTAGTCTGCCCCAGTCTACACACTGCCTTAGTCTGCCTTAGCCTGCCATAGCCTGGGCACTGCCGTAGTCTGACTCAATCTACACACAGGCTTAATCTGTTTCAATCTGAACCCTATCTTAATCTGCATGCTGCCTCAATCAGCCGGGACTAAACTGGGGTGGTCAGCCCATCGTTGGGAGAACACCAGCATGTTCAGCGCTTTGTTAAAGCTGCCATAAACTTTGGGTCTACCTCAAAACGCATGCTGCCTCAATCTACCTCGACCCACCCACTGCCTCAGTCTACCACCCCTGCCCACTGCCTGAATTCACCTCAGTCTGCTTACTGCCTCAACCAACCTCAACCTGCACAATGTTTTAGTCTGCCTTAACCTGCACACTGCCTTAGTGTGCCCTAGCCTAGGCAGACTAAGAATCTCTATAATTTGGTCCAAGCTCCAGAGCTCCGCTCTGATTGGCTGGGTGACAGTGAGATACCACGATGATCACACAGAAGCAACATAGATAGTAGAAATAGATAGACAGACAGATACAATCAGACTCAGTGTAAATAGGCTCCACCCTAATAGGTACTTGGACCTTGCTAGTATGTAATGTTATCTACACTACCTTCTCGTGTTCATCTGAACATCAACACAAAATTATATATATATATATATATATATATATATATATATATATATATATATATATATATATATATATATATATATATAAAGTTATAAAAAAGTTGTTACTCACTGTAGAACTCTCAGTTTAAGATGCTTCAACAAGCACACAGTGATAAACTCACACAGCATGGCTGCTACTTACAGGTCACTGTTGGGGTCATGATGCTAATAAAGGTGGAGCTGCTCGTTTTTTTAGTCTTTTCAGTGTTGAACGCTGAGCTGAAGCTAATTTTCCGTTCCACCTTAAATGGTGCCACGCGTACAAACTGCAGCATTTAAGGTGGATCATTAAGATTAAGAAGCTACCGAATAGGAACCAACTTCAGCCTTGATTAAAGGCGAACGCCAACCATGGAAGGGTTGGTCCTTTGGAGGGGAATGAAAAGTGCTGCAGCCTGGAAGAGCAGATTTCTCCAAATAGTCAGCTGTTGTTGTTGTTAAAGAGGAACAACAAGGATTGAGGTTCACGGTATGTACAGTTCTAGGTACTGAACTCTCCTTGTTCAACTATTACAGTGTAAATACAGCTTGTACTCAATGGCTGTTTGAATGGAGGATCAGTCCATCAGTAATAGGCTGATAGCCAGTCAGCTTCGTGTTACTGTAGAGTTTATACAGCGGTTGTTGTTGACGTTCCTCTATAATTGCCCTAGATCTGTCTCCTTTACGATCCCTGCAGTCGCTCAGCGTTCCACAAGTCCTGACCACATCCACAGTAGGCTCCGTAAGCTGTACGGCCCTGTAATATTTATCACAGTAACAGTGATATATTGGCCCACATATCACCCAACATGCGCACTGAGCTATATTAAAAGGTCACTCATCCTCAAGAAGGGTCAAGAATCTTCTTCAAAGGAAAACAGAAAGTGAGGGAAAGAGAGAGAGAACATCTATCCTTGTGGGAAAAATGAGCGAGAGAGGTCATCCGTGGTCCAGCTGCGGCTTCCTGTCTGTCCATTTATCGCGCTCTTGCAGTTGTTTCGCTCGCAGCTTGTCCCAGGTCTGATGTTTTGGTGACTGCAGAAAGCCGTGTGAGTCCCAGAAAGACTCTACTCCACCTGTGGTCCCGAGTTTGGGGCATTTTTTTTTCTGCATGTCAGTTTTTGGCGCATGGCGCATTCGGTGGGGTTTTTAATTGGTTTTGCCTGTCGCCTCGCTCTGCTTTTACAGCTTCATAATGCCCATATCTCATCACAGTCATCTCTTTCTCTCGCTCTCTTTATCTCTCTCTGCCTCTCTATCGCTCACCCCCCCCCCCCCCCTCTCTCTCTTGCTCTCGCTCACATTTGCACAAGTAATGAATCGGCGGTCTCTGTGCTGCAGGGTTTGTGTTGACAAATCTCAGAGTGAAGGCTAGATAGCGCGGCTTTTCCCTCAGACTGGTTTGTTTGGCCTTATGACGGTCACTGATACCATCCATTATCTGTATGTGTGGCTGCTGACAGAGGCAGTGTTGAGATAGATGGAGGCAGCATGCAGATTGAGATAGGGCGCAGATTGAAACAGATTGGGCCTGTGTGAAGATTGAGTCAGACTAAGGCGGTGCCCAGGCTAAGGCAGACTAAGGCAGTGTGCTGATTGAGGTAGATTGAGACATTGGGCAGTCTGAACAGTGCAGGGGTGGTAGACTGAGGCAGTTTGTGGGTTGAGGCAGCATGCAGGTTGAGGTATATTGAGACTGTGGGCCGACTAAGGAAGTGTGTGGGTTGAGGTAGATTGAGACAGTGTGCGTGCTGAAGTAGATTCAGGCAGTATGCAGACTGAGACAGTGAGCGGGGTGAGGTAGACTGAGACAGTGTGCAGATTGAGACAGACTGAGACAGCGTGCAGATTAAGATAGATTTAGGCAGTGTGCATATTGAGGTAGATTAAGGCATTGTATGGATTGAGGTAGACTGAGACAGTGAGCAGATTGAGACAGACTGAGACAGTGAGCAGATTGAGGTAGATTGAGGCAGTGTTCAGATTGAGACAGACTAAGACAGTGTGCAGATTGAGGTAGATTGAGGCAGTGTTCAGATTGAGACAGACTGAGACAGTGAGCAGATTGAGGTAGATTAAGGCAGTGTGCAGACTGAGGTAGACTGAGGCAGTGTTAAGATTGAGACAGACTGAGACAGTGTGCAGGTTGATGTAGACTGAGACAGTGTCCAGATTGAGGTAGATTGAGGCAGTGTTCAGATTGAGGTAGACTGAGGCAGTGTGCAGACTGAGGTAGACTGAGACAGTGTGCAGATTGAGACAGACTGAGACAGTGTGCAGATTACGATAGATTAAGGCAGTGTGCAGATTGAGGTAGACTGGGGCAGTGTTAAGATTGAGACAGACTGAGACAGTCTGCAGGTTAATGTAGACTGAGACAGTGTCCAGATTGAGGTAGACTGAGGCAGTGTTCAGATTGAGACAGACTGAGACAGTGAGCAGATTGAGACAGACTAAGACAGTATGCAGATTGAGGTAGACTGAGACAGTGTGCAGATTGAGACAGACTGAGACAGTGTGCAGATTAAGATAGATTAAGGCAGTGTGCAGATTGAGACAGACTGAGACAGTGAGCAGATTGAGACAGACTAAGACAGTATGCAGATTGAGGTAGACTGAGACAGTGTGCAGATTGAGACAGACTGAGACAGTGTGCAGATTAAGATAGATTAAGGCAGTGTGCAGATTGAGACAGACTGAGACAGTGTGCAGATTAAGATACATTAAGGCAGTGTGCAGGTTGAGTTAGATTGAGGCAGTGTTAAGATTGAGACAGATTGAGACAGTGTGCAGGTTGATGTAGACTGAGACAGTGTTCAGATTGAGACAGACTGAGACAGTGTGCAGATTGAGGTAGACTGAGGCAGTGTTCAGATTGAGGTAGACTGAGACAGTGTACAGATTAAGATACATTGAGGCAGTGTGCAGGTTGAGTTAGATTGAGGCAGTGTTAAGATTGAGACAGATTGAGACAGTGTGCAGGTTGATGTAGACTGAGGCAGTGTTCAGATTGAGGTAGACTGAGACAGTGTACAGATTAAGATACATTGAGGCAGTGTGCGGGTTGAGGTAGATTGAGGCAGTGGGCAGACTGAGATAAAGCCCGTGCAGATGCAGGCTGTGGATGCTGACCGGAGACGCCTCGGTTTCTGTGCTTTGTTCCTGAGCGTGATTGCGGCTATTGTTGCTCGGGCTGATTTGCATGTTGAGCGCACTGGTTTGAATACTGCTCTGGCTTCTGGTTAGGATTTCAGCAGAAGCACGGACCAGAGCAGAACATCCACTGTCTCTCTTCGTCTCCGCTCTTAGCTCAGTTGAGGATTTCTGTATCACACACGATTATTAGCAATATATTTATTTTCACTCTGAGTCTGTCTTTTTCTGGCTTCGGTGGTCCAGAGGGTGTTCTGTTGTCAGGAGAGAGAGAGAGAGAGAGAGAGAGAGAGAGAGAGTGAGTGAGTGTAATTGTGTTGTTTCAGGGCCTGCAGAAATCCCATCAGCCGTTCGGGGCGGTCCTGTCACAAAGCATAAAGACAGAGCTAAAAACTCAAGCGTCCGCCAACAAAGCGCTAAAAGAGCCCCTCCAAGAGGCGTCCCGCTTTATCCGTCACCGTAGAGCAGGAGTAAACAGCTGTAGGAGGCAGCGCGACAGCCAATCAGAGTCATGTATTTACATATACCAGTCTTAAAGGCACAGTAACAAAAACAGCCTGTTTAGTGCTAAGAGATAAACAGACATAAAAATAGTGAGCCAGCAGAAACAAATAGTCCCTGTTTTGGTTCTAAATAGTGAACGAATGCCGGAAGTCAAGTATATTTCTGGCAGCGCGGCAACAGGGACACTCACAGATCTACAGACTCTTCCCTCGCGCTCCTGGTTTGCTTCCCTGTGGTCATTCCACAGCATAAAAGATGTTGATCTGTTATGAAAATGGTCACTTCAACCAGCTTCTCTTTGTGATTATGTGTTTAGCTGTTCGTCACTCTGGGTTTGGTAGTGTGTACGCCAGCTACTGCTCATGTTTAGATGTTTTGAAGCATGTAAAGTTCTATCTATCCGAATGGGAATCGCTTTTCTCGGAGAGATGAGGTAATACCGGTTCACCGCAGGACGTCTTTAATGTTTTTGACCAATTTGCGCAGGACGGAAAATCTCGGTACAAATGCGGAAAACATATCACAACGTTTAATTTAGCCGTTATTGCGTTTATCCTAACCATCTGTCTCGCTGTCTTGAGTGAATGCGCTTTCATTAGCATTCTCATTAGACTGGGAATTCACAACCAACAGGCCACACTGCCGCATAGAATAGAGTTCTGGAGTTTTTCTACAATTTAATGTATTGAGCACATGTTGAGTTGATATATAGAGCCATATATGAGATATTCTGCATCAAGCTGAAGCACCCTATCACCAGCCAAAGAACAGGTAAAGCATGTAGTTGGTTCTTTGAGTGTTTATGGTTCTATATAGAAGCAATATTTTTATTTCTGCAGAACCCTCAAAGTAGCTCCACAGAATATGATAGCATTTTTACTGTCATTGATTTGCAATTTTCCTCAAAACATCTCATACTGTACATCTGTATTCAGCCTGAAACGCCCTGTTAGAGCTCCTGTGTCTTTAAGCCCCGCCTCCTGATGAGTCCAGTGTGCTCTGATGGGTCAGCTTATCCATTCTGATTTGTCAACCACCAGAGCAGCATCTTGCTGTGGCTGTTCTTGCACTAGAGTCGGTTCAATCAGTTGGAGTCAGAGTCCGATCCTGAAAGTCAGGCAAACTGGTAGATGTACCCTCACCAGTTAGACTGCAGCAGGATGTTTCAGAGTGGTTTAAACAGTTGAGTGAGGACGTGCCAAGCTTCTCGGACTGTGTTACGCGATGACATCATCTTGTGATATCTGTCATTTCAGGCATCTGAGAAAAGAAGTTTCTGTGGGAGAGAGTTGCTCTCTCTCAGGAACTTTAAGCTTTGTTATTTAGGTTATTCCTCCACTTTATTTTAATGAAATTAAAGGCACCTGAATGTTTGCTGATGTAGGAATACACAGTCAGTAGAAATGACTGACATTGTGTATTCAGACGAAACGCCATGAAAAAATTACATTAGTCCACCTTACCATGCGAGACTAATCCCACCCAAATAGAGCGTACGCCATTCAAATAGAGTATTCTTTACTTAGTAGGTTGCAGCTTTACCCTTTTTACCAAGATAGATAGATATATAGATAGATAAGCAATACAGACAGATATAGACATAGACAGACAGATATAGATATAGATATAGACAGACAGACAGGCAGATATCTGATATAGATAGACAGGCAGATATAGACAGACAGACAGACAGATATAGATATAGATAGATAGATAGATAGATAGATAGATAGATAGATAGATAGATAGATAGACAGACCGACAGATATAGATAGATAGATATAGATAGATAGATAGATAGACCGACAGATATAGATATAGATAGATAGATATAGATAGATATATAGATAGATATATAGATAGATAGATAGATAGACAGATATAGATAGATAGATATATAGATAGATAGATATATAGACAGACAGATAGATAGATAGATAGATATATAGACAGACAGACAGATAGATAGATAGATAGATAGACAGACAGATATATATATATATATATATATATATATATATATATATATATATATATATATATATATATATATATATATACAGACAGACAGACAGACAGATAGACATACAGACTACCTATATTCCCACAAACACAGCAGAGCAAAACATGACATGAAACATTAATAAACAGTGTGGGTTGTAGGCCTGGTCCCTGGAAGTGAAGGATGGTGATAAACGAATGTCTTTATCTGCGAGCGTGTGTCCGAAGCCAGCGCTGATAACCTCAGTGACCGGGTGAGATCTGGACCTTATTCTCTGCAGATTTGCATCCGACTGGGTTCCATACAAATGCTTCAACTTCACATGCAAACCAGACGGGCGGGGCTGTCCACTCCACTGACACCTGGACGTGCCAGGATACACATGGTCAGAGAGAGGAAGGGAAAATGTGTGTGTGGTGCTTGGTTTGTTTTTGTGTGTTTTTAAGACAGCGCTGACACACAGGACCAACACAATGCTTTGTAAAGGACTGTACATGTACTATATATGTATGTAATACGTATGGGACCTATTATTATTATTATTATTATTATTATTATTATGCTTTCAACACAGACATCGGACACAGATTTTCTGAAGGCCAGTTTAAGGGGTTGGCTCAAGATATGTAATATATGTATATATGTAATATGTATCTAAATATATTACATACATCTCCATATATACCAGTATCTCCAAAATAGGAACTTAACAGGAGAGGCCAAAACAGTCTTTACTTTCAGTTTAAGTCTATGGAACCAGAATTTCTCCTAAGTGATTTTGAAGCATTTCTATTGGTCCATTTGTCATGGAATTTGTACACGATGTCAACGGCAGCTGTCGTGTTCTAATGATGTAGAAAAATGAAAATCGAAAAAATTGAGATACATGTTTATCATTGGACTGCGACGATATGCAGTACATAGGAGATATATTATTATTATTATTATTATTACATACACACTGAGTTAAGCAACAGTCTGTCTTATTTTTCATATTTGGAGTCATGCAAGTGAGAATCAGTATGAGTAAGTGTGGTTGTGTTTATGTACGTGTGGATACATACACACAAACATACACACCTACTTATGCTGGAAAGCTGTAATCATATGTACATCTGTCCTCCAATCTCTCTCTCTCTCTCTCTCTCTCCCTCTCTCTCTCTCTCTCTCCCTCTCTCTCTCTCTCTCTCTCTCTGATACACTTAGCTTCAGATTTTTGCTCTTTTTTTCTATGCGTACTTCTAATGCTCCATATATTTTGTGCTGTGGATTTAATTGAGGCTTTAATGTGCTCTGATTCCTTCCCCCCGTGCTGCCTAATTGTGTTTGGAGGAGGGAAAGGGCCTGCGTTTGTGCTCTTTATTGTCTTAAGTGTGGCGCGTTTTGATGGCTGATAGAAAGTACCAGAACGTGTTGCCGAACAAATAAACATGCCAGAGGTTTAACAGGGTGGAAAAGGTGCTCTAATGGTGCCCACTGTGTGTGTGTGTGTGTGTGTGTGTGTGAGGAGGGGGTCGTGCAAGTTGTTTTGATTTGGCTGTGCAGCGACTATTAAAGTGCGTTTAAACAGCATTCTTTGCAATAAAAGCTTTAACAACAGAAAATGGGGAATGTTTCAGCCAAGCATTGACAGAATAGAATAGAATAGAATAGAATTTCTTTCCTCTCTGTTCTATTGTATTCTATTCCATTTCTATCCTGACCTGTGCTGTACTGTCCTATCATATCCTCTCTTTGACTATCCCGTCCTGTGTTGTCGTATCGAATTCCATTCCATTCTGTGCTTCTCTGTTCACTACTTTTCTAGTATTCAGTACCACATGATGGAAAATAAAAGGATGTGATATAGAACAGGGTGGGTAGAGGATAGAATGGGTTAGCACAGGATAGACTAGGATAGACTAGAATAGAATAAGATATGATTCTACAGGATGGTATAGGACAGGACAGGGGAGGACATAGGGTAGGATCACAAATGATAGGATAGAACAGGATAGGATAAAATGGGATAGGGCAGGATAAGATAGGATAGAATGGGATAGAATAGGATAGGATAGGACAAGACAGGGTAGGGCAGGACAGGGCAGGACATGGGATGGGATGGGATAACAAAGAATAGGATATAATTGGATATGACTGGATAGTATAGGATAGGACAGGATAAGGCAGGACAGGGTAGGACATAGGATAAGATAACAAATGGGACAGGGCAGGACATAGGATATGATAGAATGGGATAGGGCAGGATAAGGCAGGGCAGGACAGAATAGGTCAAGACATGGCAGGACATAAGATGGGATAACAAAGAATAGGATAGAATGGGATAGGGCAGAATAGAATAGGACGACGTAGGTCAGGACATAGGATTGGATAACAAAGGATATGATAGAATGGGATAGGGCAGAATAGGATAGGATAACAAAGGATAGGATAGAATGGGATATGGCAGAGTAGGATAGGACAGGACAGTATAGGTCAGGATAGGATAACAAAGGATAGGATAGAATGGGTAGGGCAGAGTAGGATAGGACAGGACAGGTCAGGACATGGCAGGACATAGGATGAGATAACAAAGGATAGTATAGAATGGGATAGGGCAGAATAGGATAGGACAGGACAGTATAGGTCAGGATAGAATAACAAAGGATAGGATAGAATGGGTAGGGCAGAGTAGGATAGGACAGGACAGGTCAGGACATGGCAGGACATAGGATGGGGTAACAAAGGATAGGATAGAATGGGATAGGACAGTATAAGGCAGGACAGGGTAGGACATAGGATGGGATAACAAAGAATAGGATATAGTGACTGGATAGTATAGGATATGACAGGATAAGGCAGGACAGGGTAGGACATGGGATAACAAAGGATAGGATAGAATAGGCTAGGGCAGAATTGGATGGGACTGAACAGGATAGGGCAGGACATAGGATAGGATAGGATAGGATAGGATAGGATAGAATGGGATAGGGCAGGATAAGGCAGGACATGGGAGCCCATAGGATGGGATAACAAAGGATAGGACAGAATGGGATAGGGCAGAATAGGATAGGACAGGACAGTATAGGTCAGGATATGATAACAAAGGTTAAAATAGAATGGGATAGGGCAGAGTAGGATAGGACAGGGTAGGTCAGGACATGGCAAGACATAGGATGGGATACCAAAGGATAGACATAAAAAAACAAGAAAAATAATATTACAGTAAAATGCATTGGTTAACACTGTAAAACTTCCTGAGTTTGATGTTTAAGCTGTGCAGTAATAACACAGTAATAATCAAAGAATACAACTAAATGTATACATTCATCAAAACCTATCCATCAATACACAGAACATGCATAAACCTGTGGGTGTGCAGTTGCCATGCAGGCCTACAACACTGATAATACAGCACCTGTAGTTACAGACTTACCTTCAATTAAAGCTTTCATTAAGACAACAGTGTGTCAGTTGGTCTCAAAGCAAAAAGCAACATCAAAGAGAGACCTTTAGCTCTGAAGCTCGGGCCTTTGGTCCCAGCGAACTGCTTGAATGACTCACTCGCTCTGCTTGGAAGTGTGTGTGGGCGAGAAACCGGGGAACTCCAGGAGAAGTCACCGCTCACGCGTCGCACATTTCGTCTTCATTCGCTCTGTGTTTGTGTCTTTATTACTAGTCTCAGCCTCGGGAGCTGCACCCACAGAGACGATCTGATGTTTTGCTGTATCGATATTGCATACAGAGCTATCAGGATATGGTTCTGATAGGCTAGCTATGTGCACGACGTGCAGTTGCCTGTTCTGCACATCATTGTGAGCCTTTCAGAGCGAGATGCAGTCTCAGGACAGGCGCAGGTGCCATCCAGTCTTTTGTTTAGCAAGTGAGCAGTAAATCCAGTACACAGTAGTTAGGACTGCAGAGTAATCGGCCTATACAGTCTTAATGTAACCAATGTAACCAATCACAGTGTAACCAATCACAGTGTTTTGATCTGTGTTCCACTGCAGGTTTTGATGAATTAGGGTATACATGCAGCCCAGGGAAAGTCAATTTTGTCCCAGATAATGCTAAACCTACACATTACATTAACCCTGCTACATAACACTCACATAACTATGACATAAACATGATGTCATGATGTATGTCATACGCCATTGAGCACGACAGATCATGTTCATGTTAATATAACAGTGCCATATGCTTAATGTCGACATAATGTTTGATGATGGCTAACTAAATTACACTTCGCAGACAATAGCTTGTGACATAAACTGCCATGACATCATTATAACATCTGTCATAACAATTACCAGTAAAAGTAACATGACACTGTTATTAACTGGGCTTATATCAGCATATGACATCTCAGTGTTGCTCCATGTTTGTTTGTTTGTTTCTTTGCAGAACTACTTCACTATGCCAGCTATGTTTGCTGGTCAGATTCTTTCCAATACTGATATTAAAACTTTGAGTAACAGCCAATATTGATCAATACATTTATCATCTATTAAATTTTTCTACATAATTTTTCTAAATTTATTTGATGATGAACATGTTATGATGAATAGATCAACGGAAATAGTCATTTGGTATCCAGTGTTGTGGCGGGTCTGGGTGTTGTTTACACAGGAAACATACTAGAGCCCCCTTGTACAGTATCACCATGTTCATGTTTACAGTGTTTTAATGAGTGGGTATTATAATGCATTACGAAGCCTAGCATTATAAAGTCATATACTCTTTTTTTATAGAGTATTATGCATGTTATTATAACTTCTCGTAAGCAACTATACAGGTGTTCACGCATTATATGGTATTATTTATGCTATATAATGTTTTATAAATGCATTTATAAAGTATTGTGAATATAGGGTTTATAGGATTTGTTACCAACATTTATTTTTCTCATAAAGCTACTATTTTAGAGTTATAAGGTTTTGTTTTGATAGTTACGGTACATGCAGTAGGGCTGTTTTGAGTTGCTGGTCTTGGTTAAGCTGAAGCTAAATAAGCTCAACTTAAGTCTTTGTGATTTGTTGCAGATTCCATTCGTTCCATTGTTTTCATGCGATATTCTGTTTATTCTAACATCTGTTGATATTGACCCGATACTGATGCCCAGGATATGACAGGTTGGGTTATGTGTCAGTCAGAAGACCCCTTCTTAGTGTACAGTTCTTGTGGGGATGAATTCCATAGACTGCCAGTCTTTATGAAGTCTGGCTCCATAGTGCATTGTATCCGTTCAGTTACCAGTTAGCTACACATTAATCACTCCAATCTCAAGCTACAGATGAAGATTGTGTGTGTTTTAATATTACACAACTGAAGGGTGGGTATGGAGAGTGGATATTATAATGAATTATGAAGCCTAACGTTATAAAGTCATATACTCATGTTTTATAGAGTATTATGCATGTAATTGTAGCTACTTATAAGCAACTATATAGGTGTTTATCAGGCAATATGAGATGCTATTCATGCTCTCTCTCTCTCTCTCTCTCTCTCTCTCTCTCTCTCTCTCTCTATATATATATATATATATATATATATATATATATATATATATATATATATATATATATATATATATATATATATATATATATATATAGTCGCTATCCAATGACAAACAAAAACAAGTCAATGGAACCAGAAGATTTTTCTAGTTATTTTGGAGCATTTCTATTGGTCTATATATATAGGTTTTGTTATGATGGTACATGTACAAAGTTAGTTGGTGTAGTTGGGCCAGACACAAGCATGTGTTCTTGGTTAAGCTAAAGCTAAATAAGTTTAACTGAAGTAATAGTTGCAGATTCATTCCATCATTTTCATCTGATATCTGTTGATATTGACTCGATACTGATACCCAGGATGAGTGTCAGGCATGTAACTGTAGCTACTTATAAGCAACTATATAGATGTTCACCAGAGTATTGTGAATACAGGGTTTATAGAAAGTGTTACCAACATTTATTTTTTCTCATAAAGCTACAATTTTAGAGATTTGAGGTTTTGTTTTGATAGTGATGGTACATGTGCGAAGTTAGTTGGTGTAGTTGGGCCAGACACAAGCATGAGGGGTACAGTTCTTGGTTAAGCTGAAGCTAAATAAGTTCTACAGAATTTTTTGTGATTTGCTGCACATTCATTCCAGTATTTTCATTCGATATACAGTTTATTCTCATACCTGTTGACACAATACTTTGTGGTTTACGTCTCGGTGAAAAGGCCCCTTCCTGTCAACGTGGGCAGCTCTCGCGGTGATGGAACCCATAGACTGCTAGTCTGGCTCGCTTAAATCCTCACACAGTTTTCCTTTTTTTTCTCTGTCTGTGGTTTTTTGTCTTGGTCTGTATCTTGTAATGATATTAGCTTGATGTGTTTGTGTACTGATGTCTCTCTTCTTCTCTCTCGTTTCTCTCCAGATGGTCACGAGAACAAAGAAAATCTTTGTGGGCGGACTATCGGCGAACACGGTGGTGGAGGACGTGAAGCAGTATTTCGAGCAGTTCGGAAAGGTAAGCAGCTTTGCTTTCCTCCGCTGCCACCTCGGGTACCACCCCTCCCCGAATCCTGTCCCGCTGACGAGACGCAGCCGGGGGCGCAGAACGACAGGAACAGCTTCAGATCTTCGGGAACACGCTCGCGTTCGCAGCTCGGCGGTGCTGAGTCAAGACCAAATTGCAGATGTGTTGGAGTGCGGAGATGCGCGAGGGGAGGGGATTGGGACGGGGCGGCTGTGTGCTGCTCTGTTGATGCGTAGCTGAATACAGCTTCTGAAAATGCCTGGAAGCGGATTGTGTAGTTTGTTGACGTCGCGCTGTTTTGTTCTCCGCGCCTCCTGCCGGGTGGCGCGCCTCTCAGCTTCTTCAGCGCGGCTTCCGTTGACGAGCAATTCGTTGGCACTTGTGTGTCTGATCTGTAAACCGGCTTCTTCTCGTTGCTGACCCGCATCGTTTCAAGCAGCCAGTTGTGTGTTGATTTTTGTATGCGTACATGTATGAAGGATGTATTTTCCTGGTTACTGTGCTGTGCACGGCCCTTTAGACGCCATGAAGGTCAAGCTCTTGAGACCCATCCCACTCAAATGACCGCACCCACTTAGGCAGCCTATAGCTGCTGTTTCAAACAAATACTACCCACAAGTTTCACTCTTCTCTGTTAAAAAGTTAAAAGGCTTCCTATGGGAGCTGCAGTAACATTCAAAAACTAGCCTTCAATTGAAATATATCTTCTCTGTCCAATGAATAATCTCCAAAATTGCAACTTTACAGGAGAGAACAAAAACATACTTTACTTTCAATGGAAGTCAATGGAACCAGAATTTTTTCCAAGATGTTTTGGAGCATTTCTATTGGTCCATTCATCATGAAATGTTCACACAATGTAAACAATTATTAGCGTGTTCAATTGATGTAGAAAACTCAAAATCGACAAAAATTTAGCTACATGTTTTTCGTTGGACAGCGACGATATACTGAATATGTACTGAACCAAGCCAAAGCTAAGTCAATCAGTAGATACTAGATTGCAGCCAGTACGTACTGCGTAGAGTAGTAGCAGTTTCAGTATGAGAAGGTTTAGTATCCACAGAGAGACTTCGGACGCACTACGTCTACCCTCTTACCAATGTCCTGCGCCGCAAGACGTCAGACCACCACAGTAAACGTCCCGCTATTCATTAAAAGCCCGTTTACTGCCAGATTTAGATTTTGTGTCTGAGTTTGTGTCTGAATCTGTACTCAGACGGTGTTGAGCTGTAACTCAGAGAAGATGAATCAGGAGAACTTAATCATTGTTACCTCAGAAGTAGCTCCAACCTCTGTAGCAGCAGTAGATACACACACAAGGCAGACGTACCACTTTTCACTGTTTTTTTCCCCTCTGCTTTGAACTCATCCGTGGTTCCAGCTGAATTATGGGATAGCACAGTGTGTTGTGGTTGCATGCTTAAAAACGTCTCCCGATTCAGGAGGTCATCCAGGTTACGTTCACGTACTGCTAGATGAATACTGAGAATTAGCCATGCTCGCCTACTGATTTCACTACTGAGCAGTAGGCAAGTAGGCGATTTCGGTCTCTTACTGTAAAGCCTAATAGCCTCCTTTAGTATTTACTGACTGGCACTGACTTTAAATATTCTCATTTAAAAATGTTATTTAAGGCTATTTTGGGGGATTTGGAGCCCTTAGATCAGAGGTCACTAATGACCCAGACATTGTCCAATGCGGTCCCAAACTGATAAACTACTGAGAACGATCTAATTTGACTGTGTTCATTTTAAGTGGCGGAGCTTTTCTAGTCTTTACGGTATACAGGCTTTACAGCGCAGTGAACTCAGAGACGTACCAATCACACAAGGTGCTCCTCAGCCAATCAGATCAGTACAGATTGGGGCGTGCAGCGTGCGCACACAGGCGAGGTACGAAGCCTGAAACAGCAGCCGGAGACTAAAGCGAGTCAGAAAGAATAAGGAGCTCTAAAAACAGAAAAGTGAACAGAGAGAACTGAGTGTTTAACAGGAAGGGTTCTGGAATGGACCTGCTCGTCTAGTTTTGGAGAATACCGCTCTGTACAACCAACATGTTAATCTGTGAAGCTGAGTTAACAAGAAGACTTTCTCTTAAAGTGAGAAAACTTGAATTGTCTTTCAGTAGCTGATGGTATAAGATGCTGATACTAGACTACTTCAGTAAACAGGATACACCACTGAATCAGAACACACGCTAGAAATGATGACGGTCCGGACCTCGGCCTGAGGAAATCTCCTCTAACTGGACCCTACTGACTCTAATTAAACACCCCTGTCTTAGATACACAATGTATATAATGAGTGCATGAGTTTCAAAATGTTTTCCAACACAACTTAGTCAGAACTTGCTGAAGGACTTTCCATACGTAGATGTAGGTGAATTAATTACTATTGTCGTCATAGATTCGTCAGTGTAATGTAGGGTTTGTGGTATCCCTCTTATAAATGCCTTCAAACTGTCTCCAAAGGTTGGTACTACGGTGTTGGAGGAAGCGGGGGTCTCCAATAAATGTCAGACCATCTAATCTGAGTCTAAAGCAGTCTAAATAAAGTCTTGAGACTTGTGATCCATGATTTGTTACAGGATTGAATTGTGATTTGTTAACTTAGCAAGCAGAGCTACAGACTCAAACAATGCCACACCCTACAGCACAGGCTTGGTTTCAGCTAACTGATGCCCATAGAGACATATTTAGTTGGTGTATCGTCTGTTATGAGGGTCAGCTGTCTGTGTTTAGTCTAGAGAACCCAGACAGCTATATAAGCCTGATAATAGCATAACATCAAAAGCCTCATTGATTAACCCAAAGTGCAGAGTTGTCTTAACTGCCCTAGCTTCAGAACGGTTCAAGCTACAGAGATGATCAACATATCAGAACATTCAGTAGGTCCGACCCTGGCTTGCCAGTATGTCATCATCAAACTGTGACGTCAGCATCAGTGAGTTATCCAGCTTGGAAATCCACCCCAAATCCTAAAATTAGTTCTCTGCTTTTGGTCTTCAATTTATAACAGGGGTTTAAAAGCTTTGACATGATTCACGTTTCAAAACACTCAGCAGACCACTGACCAAGGCCAAGATTTCACCCACCTCTGACCACCCACCAGCCAACAATCCAGCTCCAAATAGCACCCAAAATCCAGTCACTACTTAGCTTTAAAATAAAGTCTGTCTCGCTGTGTATCACAGTTTCAGCACTCAACATGATTCGTAGATGACAGAAAATCAATAAAATACATGACAGCCTCACCCAAATCCTGTATTTTCACTCAATAATAAGCGGTAGCATTACCCGCTATCAAAATTAACACATTTTTTACCTCACAAACACTCAAAATGCACAATTTCTAGAACGGTATCAGAGATTTTAAGAACTGTACAGGCAAGAATGTAGAGTTTTGCAGGCGCTAGATCAATTTTTGATAAAAATTTGCTAAATTTATGAAGATATCAAAATTGTCTTAGCATCTACATGTCAAATAATAGCA
This sequence comes from Megaleporinus macrocephalus, assembly GCA_021613375.1. Classification (NCBI taxonomy): domain Eukaryota; kingdom Metazoa; phylum Chordata; class Actinopteri; order Characiformes; family Anostomidae; genus Megaleporinus; species Megaleporinus macrocephalus. The sequence continues at coordinate 9,458,549 of CM038720.1, read as the reverse complement.
TATCTGGGCAGCCAAGGGTCTCCTGATGATAACAACATATAGCATTTGTGGCCATCTTATGTAAATACTTTATAATTGTAATTGTACTTGAAATTTTGAAAAATTTCAAAATTAAAGTGTTCTAAGGGTTAATATTACCAGGTAGGGAAACCAAAGCTATGCACAGGGAATTAGGAGGCTTCAGCATTAAACACTTGTGTATAAACACAGCTTGGATGGAGGTAAACGAGAGCAGTGGTCATTACCGTTAGTGGTGGTTTCTCATCCTATCCGGTTTCCGATTCAGACGTTTGTTTATGGTAGTGATGATAGGCCGGGAGGTTCGGGTAGAGGCTGGGTTTTGTTGTTAAGGGCTGAATTTGTGAGTTTGGGTGTAAATAAAGCAGAGAGTCGTGACACACGCCGCTCCTAATCACCGCGCCTGAACGGGCCTCTGCGCAAATCTCCACTTGATTGAATGACTTGATTGGCTTGATTATATGACACTGGTGGGAGTTTTTTTTTATCATTATTTTCTCTCTCTTTTTGTTTTTCTTTTTTTCCCGGCTCCTCACGCAGCTCTCTTCGAGGAATCCTCGCGCACTTACCACAAATAAATCAGCGTGATTGAGCGTGCCGTCTCCAGGGGGCTGCGCTCAAATCAGGGACACGCTGCCTTTTGTGGTCAGGCGGAGACGAGGTCTCTCTGCCGCTCCGGCGTTCGGGATTTCTCGTTGTTTAATACGGAGAGGAAAGGAAGACAGTGTGTGTTTAAACAGGAAGGTTGTGGTTTTAAAGTGTGTTTAAAAGTATTTTTAGATGCTTTATTGAATATTTAACGTCTTTTGGGAGCAACAAGATATTGAATGCTGCATAATATCCTCCGATTATCAGTTTATGAAACGTTTCTGTCAAATTTTCCGGTGCAGAATTCGATCACTGGTTCTTTCTGAGTGTTATATTTAATTCTGGACACATTTAATCCTATGATGGTACTGAGGTCTTAAATATATATAATATACAGTACTGTGCGTATTCTCTCTCTCGGTCGGTCTCTCTCTCTCAGTCTCTCTCTCTCTCTCTCACTCGGTCTCTCTCTCTCTCACTCTGTCTCTTTCTCTCTCACTCTGTCTCTTTCTCTTTTTGTCTCTGTTTTTCTCTCACTTCGTCTGTCTCTGTTTTTTTCTCTCTTTCTCTCACTCTGTCTCTGTCCTTTACCCTGTCTCGCTCTTTGTCTGTTTCTCTTTCTCTCTGTCTCTCTCTCTGTCTCTCTCTCTGTCTGTTTCTTTCTTTCTCTCTGTCTCTCTGTCTCTTTCTCTATTTCTCTTCATCTATCTCTCTGTTTTTCTCTCTTTCTCTTTCTCTCTCTCGCTCAGTCTCTCTCTCTGTCTCTCTCTCTCTATATATATATATATATATGTATATGTCTATGCATCTCTTTTTTCTCGCTCTCTTTCTCTCTCTCTCTCTCTCCATATATATATATATATATATACATATATGTGTGTGTGTCTATGGCTCTCTCTCTCTTTCTCTCTCTCTCTCTCGCTCAGTCTCTCTCTCTTACTGTCTCTCTCTTTTTGTCTCTTTCTCGCTATCACTCCATCTCTCTCTCTCTCTCTCTACATATATATATATATATATATATATATATATATATATATATATATATATATATATATATATATATGTCTATGCCTCTCTCTCTGTCTCTCTCTATGTATATATCTCTCTATGTCTGTCTCTCGCTTTGTTTTTCTCTCTCTTTCTGTTTCACTCTCTCTCTCTCTCCCTTTTTGTCTCTGTCTCTCTCTTTCTGTTCCTTTCTCTCTCTCTCTCTCTCTATCTTTCTCTCTCTCTCTCTCTCTTTGTCTCTGTTTTTCTCTGTTTCTCTGAGTCTCTCTCTTTGTTGGGAACATCATCCCTTAGACAGGAATGCAGTTCATTAACAGAGAGAGAGAGAGAGAAAGATGTGAGGGATAGAGAAGGAAAAGAGAGAGGGGAGAAGAGAGTGGAGTGAGAGAGAGGAGAGGAGAGAGGGCATGACGAGGAGAGAAAACGAGGGAGAGACATAGAACCAGCCGTGTAGGGAGCCGCACTCTCTGCACTGTTTCAATATAGCTTTTCATTTTAACGTCTGAAATGAACACGTTTACAATTCTTTACTCTGTGTGTGTGTGTGTGCGTGTGCGCACGCGTGTGTGTGTGCGTGCGCCTAACCAGCGGTGCTACATCAGGCGTTTGCGATCACTCAACATAGACAGCTTCTCTGTGCACCGCGTGTGTGTTCTACTGTCTCCCGTGTGTCTGTATATGAACGCTTTGCTCCGTGTGTTTGCACACACGCTCACACGAAGCGGATGTGAGTCCAATTAGGTGTATGTGTGTGTGTGCAAAGGTGGCGGTTGGTGTTGGGCTGCGGTGAGGAAACAGGTGGTGGGGTCACAGGAGCTTTCTCTCTTCAATCTCCTACCAGCACCCAGCGCGCTTCTCTCCGCAGCCGTGTGTGTCAGCAGCCATAGGATGCTGCGTGTGTGTGTGTGGGGGGGTGTGTGTTTGACAGCTATAGGAGCTTTGCTGAGCTGATGAGCTGCTGTGACACACACTTAAGTCCCAACAAGCAGACGCACAGCCAGACTTGGAACCTGAGAGTGTGTCCTCACTGTTTCTAACCTCTGACTCACTTCTGCTTTCACACGTTCCGGTAGTGTTTATACAGAAGGAGAAACTCTCAGGTCTGAGACCTCCTTCATTAATGGTGCTTTCACACTCGGGTTGGGTTTGATTAAAACAAACTCTGGTGTAATTGTTAGTTCATTTGAGTAAAATGAGAAACTCTGGTGTAATTGTTAGTTTATTTGAGTAAAATGAGAAACTCTGGTGCACCAGATATCAAATTATCAATGTACGACGACGACGACGACGTACGATTAGCCACATGTGTTTACACACAGCGGAATTTGACCTCCGCATTTAACCCATCCGTGCAGTGAAACACCCACATATACACACACTAGTGAACATACACACTAGGGGGCGGTGAGCACACGTGCCCGGAGCGGTGGGCAGCCCTTATCCACGGCGCCCGGGGAGCAGTTGGGGTTAGGTGCCTTGCTCAAGGGCACTACAGTCATGACTTGCCGGTCCCAGGGATCGAACCGGCGACCTTCCGGTCACAAGACCGGATCCCTAACCTTCAGCCCACGACTGCCCCCTAAATTACATGTGTGTTTTATTTGTAGATGGTTGTGTTATGGTTAAAGGGCCCATGGTTGGTTTAAAGGAGTCTTTGGGGGTTTGGTTGTATAGTGTAGGTGGTTTGTTGTGGTGGCCTCCTGGAGTGAGAATGAACATTGATTATGTAGTTGAGTGTGGTGGCTGTTTTTTGGTGTGCAGTGACCCATATGAGGTGGTGTGTGTGTGGGGGGGTCTCCTGGATAACTTACTAGATGACTAAATGTTATCCTCAGGTTATATAGCATTGTCATTAGAAAACTAAACGTTATCCTTAGGTTATATAACATTGTCATTAGATAACTAAACGTTAACCTCAGGTTACACAACATTCTCATAACTAAACACTATCCTCAGGTTATATAACATTGCCACTAGATAACTAAACACTATCCTCAGGTTATAAAACATTTTCAGTAGATAACTTAACGTTATCCTCAGGTTACACAACATTCTCACTAGATGACTAAACACTATCCTCAGGTTATATAACATTGTCACTATATAACTAAACACTATTCTCAGATTATTTAACATTGTCACTAGATAACTAAATGTTATCCTCTGGTTATATATCACTGTCACTAGATAACTAAACACTATCCTCAGGTTATATAACATTGTCACTAGATAACTAATTGTTGTCCTGAGGTTATATATATGACTAAATGTTATCCTCAGGTTACACAACATTCTCAAAACTAAACACTATCCTCAGGTTATATAACATTGTCACTAGATAACTAAACACTATCCTCAGGTTACACAACATTGTCACTAGATAACTAAATGTTATCCTCAGGTTATATAACATTGTCACTAGATAACTAAATGTTACTCTCAGCTTTTTACATCCTCTCTAGATACCTAAATGTTATCCTCAGGTTATATAACATTGTCACTAGATAACTGAATGTTATCCTCAGGTTATATAACTTTGTCACCAACAAACTAAATTGTATTCTTAGATGATATAACATTGTTAGTAGATAACTAAACGTTGTCCTCAGGTTGTGAACAACTATTCAGGCAGATTTTCTGCAATCTGTATGCAGTTTTGGACCAAAACTTCCAAGAAATAATCTGTCTATTTTCTTTCTCAGTGCTTCTCCATTATTTCTCGCTCTTTCCTTCATTTATCCCTCTCTTTCCCTCTGAGCATAAGCATGTAGACGAGAGAAGTCGAGCTGTGTTTCTGAAGAGGGAGGACTGCTGGGAAAAAAAACTGAAACAGTAGTCAAGTAGCTTTTCTTGAATTTGGTTAACAGTTCAAGTGTTTCTGAGTTTCAGATTCACCCCAGACAGACAGAACGTGGGAGGTAGACTGATAGAGAGAGAGTTCAGCCTCCTCCACTCGCCTCCCCTGCAAAGAAGCTGAGGGAGGAGTGGACGAAACCGTCCGGGAGAGCACGAAAACGAAAGACACAGGAAATGAGTTTTTGGCTGTTCGGCGGTCCGATACCGCGCCTGGCGTTTGGTGTACGCTGAGATCCGGTGAATGCCAGAGTCCGGGGGGGGGGCGGTGGAGGAGAGGGAGCGTGCGCACGGCTGGACACAACTGGGGCGTTCTGGACTTCATATTAGCTCATTTAGCATACCTGCCCGAGCGCTAACGCTTAATAACAACGTTTGCGCCGGTCAGGCGTAGCGAATAAAAACAGTGTTGATGTCCATTAACGCGCTGCCCGCACTTCCTGCCTCGGTGAACACAAACAGCCGGCGTGAACGCCCAGCGTAGCGGCGCGCGGCGCGGGAGTCTCTGCTCAGCCGCTTTGCTTGTTTGCCAGCGTGACCCTGAGAGAAGACCTTCAGAGAGAGGAGAGAAGCGGAGAGGAACTCAGGGTTTAATGTAACAGAACCCTGTCAGATTTATAACTCAGGTTTATGACCTTGTTGATATGCCGGCGCTCGTGCCGGTGAGGCCTCGGCGCGTATGAGGTTTTGCTCAGGTGGACATTTTCATAACTTTAAATTCGGCCATGACCAGAACTCTGTGGAAACCTTAGATTTGCCTATTGACAAGCCTCTCTCTTTCTCTCTCTCTCTCTCTCTCTCTCTCTCTCTCTCTCTCTCTCTCTCTCTTTTCCCTCTCTCTCTCTCTCTCTCTCTCTCTCTCTTTTCCCTCTCTCTCTTTCTCTCTCTCTCTCTCTCTCTCTCTCTCTCTCTCTCTCTCTCTCTCTCTTTTCCCTCCCTCTCTGTTTCTCTCTCTCTCTTTTCCCTCTCTCTCTCTGTTTCTCTCTCTCTCTTTTCTCTCTCTCTCTCACTGTTTCTCTGTTTTTCTCTGTCTCTCTATGTTTCTCTCTCACTCTCTCTCTCTCTCTCTGTTTCTCTCTGTCTTTCTCTCTTTCACTCTCTCACTCTCTTTCTGTCTCTCGCTCTTTCTCTGTCTTTCTCTGTCTCTCTCTCTCTGTCTTTCTCTCTCCCTCTATCTATTGATTGTCTCTTTCTGTTTCTCTCTCTGTCTCTTTCTCTCTCTCTGTCTCACTGTTTCTCTGTCTTTCTCTGTCTCTCTATGTTTCTCTCTCACTCTCTCTCTGTCTCTCTTTCTCTCTCTGTTTTTCTGTCTCTCTCACTCTCTCACTCTGCCTCTCTCTCACACTCTTTCTCTATTTATTTATCTATCTCTATGTCTCTCTCTTTCTGTGTCTCTCTCTGTCTTTTTCTTTCTGTCACTTTCTCTCCCTATCACTCTTTCTTTCATGCACTTTCTCTCTCGCATTCTCTTTCTCTCGTTCATCCACTCTCTATCACACTTTTTCGTGCACTTTCTCTCTCTCTCTATCTCTCCCCTTTCCCTCTGTATCTCTCACACTTTTTCTGACGCTTTTCTTCTCTCTCTCTCTCTCTCTCTCTCTCTCTCTCTCCCTTTCTCTCACCCCCGCACCCCATCTACCTTCTCTGTCTCTCACTCTTTCTTTCCACCTCTTCCTGTCTTCACTCATTTCCTGCCACAATCCCTCTCTCTGCTGTCTTTCTATGTTGTCTTCTATGTTTGACTTTCTCTCCCACTCTCTTTTTATCTTTCTCTTTTTCTCTATCCCTTCCTTCTTTCACCACTCCTTTCAGTTCAGTTCAGCTCAACTCTGCCTCCCACGGTCTCTCTATGTTCTCTCTCTCTCTCTCTTTTTCATTCTCTCTCTCTGACCAATTACAATAAGTCTTGATCCACTCTGATCTTTCAGATCCTAGTTGGATCTTAAAGCCGTTATCATCTCTGAGTAGTCGGTTTGTCGTTGCTCCTGGGGCGGCGGCGGTGCTGCGCTATGGTTTTCACCGCCGCTGAGGCTGGAGGTTCATTGGTGCATCTGTGTCGGAGGCACTTCCTGAGGTAGCAGCGCTCCTGCAGCTGTTCGGTAGGGGCTGCGATTCCGAGGTAAATGCGTTCAGTCGTTTTAATGGGAGAGCAGTCGGCAGCGGTGAGGGCCCTGCAGACACGGCAGTGGAAATGAACTACGGTAACGGCCTCCCGCTCAGCCCGCGCCGCTGGAGGAGCGAGAAAAAGCCCAGTTAGACAAATGATTTAATATTCCCTCTGACCTTCGCGCGCTCAGAGTGTTGGCGAGGATTCCAGGAGCGGAGAAGGTGATGCTTAAAAACGTCCGCCGAGCCGTTGCACCGAGGCGCTGCTTCAGCTTTTATTGTGGAGTTTGTTCCCGATGACTTTCTGCCTCCCAGCTCCGGTTTTGTCGAGGCCACTTACTCTGGAGGTGCAAAACGTGTGAAGACTGCTGGCTTTTCCGAGCACTCTAACACAAACCAGCGGGTTTTTCTCACTGGTTTCCAGTAAGGCCCAATATTAGATGAACGTTTTCGCCATTGTGTCATTGGTCTTTACAAAAACTGCTAAACTGAAGCAAGGGAAGTCCTATATTGGGAATAAAAAGGGGATTAATAATGTGAGTGGCCACCAAGGGTACCCGTGAAAACCCAAGTTATATATCTTCGCTGTCCAATGAAAAACAAGTATCTTCAATATTGTAACCAAAAATCTTCGTATACAGTGTAAGTCAATGGAACCAGATTTTGTCCCAAGTGATTTTGAAACATTTCTATTGTTCCATTCATCATAAAATGTTTACACAATGTAAACAGCACCTCTCATGTTCAAATGATGTGGAAAACGGAAAATGGACAAAAATAGAGATTCTTGTTTTTCCTTAACAGCGACGATGTATGTGTTGATGCTAAATAACCTCTTCCGAAATGTACTTGGTGCTTAATTATCATTAGGCCGCTGTTATTTGCTAATATCATGAATATTTTTATTAATCAGAGCCCTAACTCTAGAGCGCTCACGGACTATTCCATGACGATCCTGCCTTAGTTTCCTAGGTCCGTCAGATGTTCCGCTCAGGCTATCATCAGTAGCGCTTCGGTAGCATGAGGGAAAATCTTGAGTCCATGGCTCTAAAGACCTAAGCTAAATACGAAGCATATCCAACACCAGCCCGCACAACAGCAGTGCGGAAGCGAAGGGGAAACCGAGGGAAAACCAACACGGGTGGTTGAAAGGGGGGCCCCCATCCCTGTTTTCTTTTTTTGCCTGGAGCCACAGAATCGCTGAATCTGCCCCCGGGGCCGAAAGAGCTTCTAAGGCTGTGCTGCAGAAAGCTAAGTTGCTGCTGGAAACCAGGGGGTCCTCGGCTGCACCGTCCCCTCAAGGCTCTTCCTTTTCTATTACTTGCAAAACAGAACGCTGCGTTCACATGTTTGCGCACGCCGCAGCAGTAAAGCATGCAGACAGCGCAGTGCCAAAAAACAGGTGATCATCAGAGAGGAGCTTGCTTATACATGGAGTGTAGGTTGTAGCATGTGTAGTGTAGTGTACACTGCAGCTATAGACTAAGCTATAGACTGGGGTCCGATTCCCTATATGGGTGACCACCTTACACTATTCCAGTAAGACTCCTAACACTACCTTCACCTACCTGTGTACAGGTAAACTGTAACACTACCTTCACCTACCTGTGTACAGATAAACTGTAACACAACCTTCACCTACCTGTGTACAGGTAAACTGTAACACTACCTTCACCTACCTGTGTACAGATAAACTGTAACACTACCTTCACCTACCTGTGTACAGGTAAACTGTAACACTACCTTCACCTACCTGTGTACAGGTAAACTGTAACACTACCTTCACCTACCTGTGTACAGGTAAACTGCAACACTACCTTCACCTACCTGTGTACAGATACGCTGTAACAGTAGTTCTTCTATTCACTCTGAAGTTATAAAGAGTGTTTCAGTGCTGACTGATTTTTTAAAGATGCCAGCCAATCAAGAGTCCAAAGTCATTTATATATATATATATATATATCACTCTCTATATAACAAGCATGACCTGTCTAATTCTAAGGGATGAAGAGAGGTCAGAAAATGGTCAGGGATGAATGAGTAATGGCTGTGGTACGTAAGGGTGCTCACAGGGGACAAATTTGGACCCTCTTAGATAAATACACCCGAAGCAGCTGCTACTTTGCTTTTACTCTTCATTAAAAAAGTCTTTGTGTTTTAGTTGTATTTGCGCATGAGAGGGTTTTGATGCACTTTAATTAGCGTTTGTGTGTGTGTGTGTGTTTGTGTGTGTGTGTTCACATCCATCGCGCTGACAGGTGTGTTCTCGAAACTTCTCCTTTAAGATAAGCGGGGATTGCCTGCTCTCGGCGCTGCCTCCTCTTAAGGAGCGGCCTGTTTAAAGGAGATTGACTCTGATTTGGAGAGGATTTCCAGCACCTGCTCTTCAGAGGGAAATACACAGCAGGGGCTGAGGTGGGTGGTCGGGGGCTTGAAAGCTGCAATCTAGCCATCTTTATTGTGGCAGTGGCGAGAATGGAGACATGTGGAATGCGATTTTTTCCTCACCCATGTCACATTTCCCACTCAAAGGGAGCCACCAGAATTAATCATCGGCTCCCATCAGATCTCTTAAAGAGGCGCATCAACCAGCCCAGGTGGCTTTGTGCTCCGTGGCCGAGCCACAGGTGCTGTCCGCCTCTTAAAAATGACCATTTTCTGGCATGGATGGGAAATTTCCCTTCTGTAAATATGCTGTTTATTTAACCCGGAGAAAGGGGCCCTCAGGGGCCGTAATCGTTTTCCTCTTCGGGGGCCTCATGTGGTGTTGAAATTAGACTGAAACGGTGTTGGGCCTTTACAAGCCATCAGAGCAGCTTTAGTGTGCCTTAGTGTAGATTCTTTAAGAGTTCTGGGCTGGAGGGATGGAACATCATTCTTCCGAAAGACTTTCCATTCATTGGTTTTTTGATGATTGTGGCTGGAGAGCCTGGTCCAACATATCAGTCCACCTGGGATACTATAACTGATACTATAACTGTAGCCTATCAGCAGTGGCCTACCAATGGGAATGGGAATAGTGACCCTTATAGACATTACATACATGCTAGCACTATATACATACACGTATTAGTAACCACCTGGATACCATAGGGGTAGCCTACCAACACCTTAATAACCACCTGGGATACCATAGCACTGGCCTACCAACACCTTAACAATGACCTGGGATACTATAGCTGTGGCCTATCAGCACCTTAACAATGACCTGGGATACTATAGCTGTGGCTTATCAGCACCTTAACAATGACATAGGATAACATAGAAATGACCTACCAACACATTAACCATCTGAGATACCATAGCAGTGGCCTACCAACACCTTAACAACCACCTGGGATACTATAACTGTGGCCTATGAGAACCTTAACCATGACCTAGGATACCATAGCACTGGCCTACCAACACCTTAACAGTGACCTGGGATACTATAGCTGTGGCCTATCAGCACCTTAACAATGACCGGAGATAACATAACAAAGATCTACCAACACATTAACCATCTGGGATACCATAACAGTGGCCTATCAACACCTTAACAACCACCTGGGATACCATAGCAGTGGCCTATAAACACCTTAACAACCACCTGGGATACCATAGCAGTGGCCTATAAACACCTTAACAACCACCTGGGATACCATAGCAGTGGCCTATCAACACCTTAACAACCACCTGGGATACTATAGCTTTGACCTATTAGGACCTTAACAATGACCGGAGATAACATAACAAAGATCTACCAACACATTAACCATCTGGGATACCATAACAGTGGCCTATCAACACCTTAACAACCACCTGGGATACCATAGCAGTGGCCTATAAACACCTTAACAACCACCTGGGATACCATAGCAGTGGCCTATCAACACCTTAACAACCACCTGGGATACTATAGCTTTGACCTATTAGGACCTTAACAATGACCGGAGATAACATAACAAAGATCTACCAACACATTAACCATCTGGGATACCATAACAGTGGCCTATCAACACCTTAACAACCACCTGGGATACCATAGCAGTGGCCTATAAACACCTTAACAACCACCTGGGATACCATAGCAGTGGCCTACCAACACCTTAACAATGACCTGGGATACCATAGCAGTGGCCTACCAACACCTTAACAATGACATGGGATACCATTGCAGTGGCCTACCAACACCTTAACAACCACCTGGGATACTATAGCTGTGGCCTATCAGCACCTTAACAATAACCTGGAATACCATAGCACTGGCATACCAACGTCTTAAAAATGACCTGGTATACTATAGCTGTGGCCAATCAGGACCTTAACAATGACATAGGATAACATAGCAATGACCTACCAACACATTAACCATCTGAGATACCATAGCAGTGGTCTGCCAACACCTTAAAAACCACCTGGGATACTATAGCTGTAGCCTATCAGCACCTTAAAAATTATCTGGGATACCATAGCAATGACTTACCAGCACATTAACCTTCTGGGATACCATAGCAGTGGCCTACCAATACCTTAACAACCACCTGGGATACTATAGCTGTAGCCTATCAGCACCTTAAAAATGATCTGGCATACCATAGCAATGACTTACCAGCACATTAACCTTCTGGGATACCATAGCAGTGGCCTACCAATACCTTAACAACCACCTGGGATACTATAGCTGTAGCCTATCAGCACCTTAAAAATGATCTGGGATACCATAGGAATGACTTACCAGCACATTAACCTTCTGGGATACCATAGCAGTGGCCTACCAATACCTTAACAACCACCTGGAATGCTGTAGCAGTGGGTTTATCAATCTTCCGCTTACATTCTGTTTATGTTATTGAATTCTTTGATTTTGCCTCTTAAGCAGTTTATTTCCGAATAATATCTAGAGTTTGGAACATATGAGCTGCATATATTGCAGTATATTCCGTCCTCATACGGGCTTGCCCCCCCACTTCCATGCGTGTGTTTAGTCAGTGACAGGTGATATTTGAAAGTGCTGCCGGTGGTGGGCCGATGCGGACGCTGCCCTCTGATTGGCAGGCTCTTCTCCAGGAGAGGCGTCTGGGGACGGTCAAATGAGACACAATATTACAGTGTCACTTTCCAGCCTGCACTTGACAGTCTTTTTGGGACACACACCCAACAGACACGCGCTCTCTCTTTTATTGTAGAGCTGAATGGGCTTCAAACCCTCTCCGAGACTCTCTTACCCCACTGGGTCTGACAGATTAGACAGTTAAGGGTGGGCTGAACTATAAAGGGTGGCTGAAGTATAACGTCATGACGGTTTTCAAGACATTTGCATGACAATCGATGAGTATTATGATCTGAGTTCACAGTGCTCAGAAAAGTGTGGCATAGCTCAGGCTGTAAATTCAATACCTTTATGGAAATACAGAGTACCGACACGCTTACTGGTATTGGGTCTTATGTTGCAGTGGCTGCTGATCATCCATGGGCCAGTAGCTATGCCTGTTTCAAAGTCTGTAGAGGTGATTGACGTGTGTTTGTTGTAATGTCAGCAGGCAGGAAATGTATCCATGCCTAGCACCCCCCCCCCCCCTGTGTTTTACTATAGGTTAAGCTACACCTACATGTTATTTCATTTAAAACAAGGTATGGTTCAGGAATCTGTATTGTATTGGTATCGGTATTGTAATATTTTGAGCGATAATCAGTCCAAGGGTTGCAAGGGTTCTATTAATTTTATTATGTTCCCATCACTCTGCTTTTTGAATGGTTCACCTAACGTACTGTTTAGACTGGGTTTGGTGGGCCAATGTCATTTTATTGCAGGACGTCTGTGAAGTCTGTGACTGTATTTAATAAGAAATCTTAGTAGAATTAATATAAGATGGTAACATCCTATCAGTTTATATATGGCATATCTTAATTTATTTTATAGTCTCATAATAAATGGACCAATAGAAATACTACGGTAAGAATTCTGGTTCCATTGACTTACATTAAAAGTAAAATATGTGTTTTGGAGATTGTTGTTTTTCTTCTAGAACAGCGTTAATATAGAATATGGATTTTTTTCAGTAATGCACTCGCTAATTAATGGGTAATGGAAAATTCTACATGAGTCATGGGGCAGTAGTTGGATTTCTTCTCTGCAGCCAACCAATGAAGTCACAGAATATGACATTTTTATATATGACATATATTTTTTTATACATTGTATCACTTGAAAATTCACATATATGATATAGAAGATGAAAAATCGATTAAAATCTTTAAAAAAAATTGTCCAGCATGTATTTGTTTTCAGCATCATCGCAGAAGTGCACTACTAGTAAGTGCTTATTGCTTGTTTACAGCTCTGTGGTCAGTTTTCACAGACGCACCGACTGAGAAATGTGAAAGAAATCAGAGTAAGGGTGCACATACTGTGAGTAGTCTGATTATGGGGTCAAAATCCAGCTCTCTGTATCAGATTTCTTCATTTTAGACCCTCTGATCTAAAAAATTGAAGTTCGCAGTTTCAGATTAATACATGCATGTAAACTTGTTACTGTTGTTTTATATATTTATTACGTTTTACAGTATGTCGCATGATTGTTGCCAAGTAATACAATAACCTGAGGTTTTATCTGTGGAAAGTCTGGTTATGATTACATTGCGCCATCTCCCCATGCAAAACTAGTCTTATCCAAATGGTACTCAACACCATAGAACCAAACGTTTATTGTAATTGTTATTATTAGGAATATTCTATTTTTCATATAATAACAAAGACGACACAACTGTGGAACGAATTAAACAGTTCTTTATTGTTTAACGAAGAACACGTGAGACTAATGAAGCGCAATAAGAACGCTCCTTTACTCTTTCAATTACAAAAATGGTCTAGCTTATAGCCTGGGATTGATTATATACGCTTAAAAGAAAAGAAATGAAGAAAACCGGCAACTCGTGTTGCTCAGTCGAATTTCTCAAGCATTAACTTGAATGCCGGTTTCTCAAGCAGGTGCTAAATGGAACCATCTCCTCAACAAGATACTGCATTACAGCAGACGTCAGATGTTCATGTCTTTAACTTTCACGACTGTAGTAATTGGAAGCTCACGCAAAGCATTCATCCACTCCTAACTGTGGGCTGGAACCAGCCTAAGCTATTCCTTTAGAGGAAGCTCCACGACTGGTGGTGGAGTTGCGCTTCAAAAGCTGGATGGAAAGGTAGCTAGTTGGGATCTCAAATTTGATGTATTCCCCCATTTCACAGCAACCTTCCAAGCCCAGATGTTGCATATTGCCTCGTCTAAATTGACTGGCTCTTTCTTTTCGTTCAGTTGAAAGCCGAAATGCTCCCAAACTGGCCTAGTCGCATTTGGTTTTGTGACCAGAGTAGCTGCCACTGTTTCCATAAAAAGGTGGGCAGTCAGCAGCAACAGTTGCAAACTTTGAAATAACAATTAACGTCCACTGCACCCTCATCGGCTTGGCTTAAGTGTAAAACAAGAAGGACTTGATGAAAAATGGGAAAACATGAACATCGTGGAGTTATGCTTGCTTGGAATTCTCTGTGGTTGGCAGGTCAATGGCATGGTACAATATTACGGTTATTGTGACAGCCCTACTCGCCAGTAGGTCCATTGCCGGTAGGTCCATTCCAGTCCATTATACTCATTCACATCTGCTGCCAGAGGAAATACAAGCATGTTTATCTTTATACTGGCTGGAGTTGCGGGTAGGGCTGGACGATAAAACGATAACGATAATTATCGCAAAATAACGTTTCCTCGATAGAACTTTAAGACGTAGTCGATAGAAAATCGATAGAATTAAGTTCCGTCCGTGTTTTCAGAGACAACACGAACAGCAAATGAGAATGAGAATAGCGCCGCCCCCAACCCCCTTTCAGTGGGCGCGGCCACCTTTGCGACGCATCGACGCACGTTATGCCAGTCCGTTATGCCAGTCCGTTATGCCAGTCCGTTATGCCAGTCCTTTCCTCAGAAAGGCCAGCAACAGCCTGCTTAACACAGAGTCTGTGTGAATACTGTTCATACTAATACTGCCCCATATACACAACATTACACAACTGTATTACACACACACACATACATATATATATGTGTGTGTGTGTGTGTGGTTAATATAGTTGTGTAATGTTCTATAGTACATTTTTCTATTTGTCTGAAAATAAAAACAATTTTAGAAAAAAAATAAATTATGATACCTTCATATCTCACTTAAAGTAAAAAGGAAATTTTGATTTATATCATGATATATATCGATATCGACTGATATGAAAAAAATTATCGTGATAAGATTTTTTCCCATATCGCCCAGCCCTAGTTGCGGGTATCATCACGCAGCTGTCAGCTTTGTGTCTATCACTGTGCAGGAGATGCACAAGGCTTTCTTTATTAAGCACCTTATTACTCCCCAAGCGTCACGTAGGCTGATTGGCTCAATCACAGTTACATTGAAATATAAGGCTTGTGTTCCTGTTTATGTTCACTTGCACAAAAATGTAGACGAACTGCATAAAAATCTATTCATTTTTGAATTTGAAGCATGGAATAAATGCGGCAGCAACATCCAGAAACCACCATGTTGCGTTTAACAGAACCGAAGCTGTAAGAACAGTGCGCCATGGTGAAAAACCTCATGGGTTTGATGGCCTACGGGAATCGAAGCGCAGCCCCCGACCCCTCTAGAGTCCTATTGCATAAACGAGAGCCATAACATTTGGGAGTGTTGGTTCTCTCCGGGAAGGCAGGGAGCGGGAGTGTATTTATAATGCAGGAGCTCTGCTGACTGCTAGCTCGTCTCGTCCCGGTGATACGCAAGAGCACACCTGTTTTTTTTTCTTCTTCTTCTTCTTTTAATAAAGTTTTTGCAGAGGTTGGCAACTAACTTTGGTAGCATCTGCTTAAAAGCGGGCGGCGTGAGGCGTGCTGACGGCATGTAAACAGGAGCGAAGGCCCGGCCTGGGCACTAGCCGACCGGCCGGGCCGCGTGTGAGGATGTGTGCGTGTGCTGAATAAGCAGCCAGATATGAGCTCTGGCTTTACGGTGGACCTCTGTCCCTCGTTCAGGCGCAGAAACCCGCAGCCTCTCGGGGGAGCGACTCCCACGCAGCTCACTTAAAAAAAAGGGAAAAGAAAAAAAAAAGAAAAGCCAGGGGGGAAATGCCCTTGTGTTCTTCTTCTTCTCTTTTCTGCTGTTCCCCTGTTTCTCCTGGGCGCGGATGTGTGGAGATGGAGGGAGGTGGAATGAGTCCTTGTCTGTGGCCTAATGAAGCCTCCGAGGTATTGAAGCACGGTGTGGGCAGTGACGACAGCGCGCACCTGGAGATAGAGGAACCTGTGTCTGTGTGTGTGCTTGTTATTGTATACTTCCTGGACAGAAATGTCCTGGCTTTGTAGTATAAACAAAGAGAAGCCTACAAGGTGAAGACCAAATAAGTGCCCCCACCTCAAAGAACCTGAAACAACCAAAGATTTTCTTTTAGTTACTGAGGTTGAAGGAATGCTCCGGCGTGTTTCAGCTGTAGGATATGGTCCACAATAGTTCCACCCCCCACCACCTGTTTGGAAAAGACTAAAAACATGCTTATAGTTATTGAAGCTGATGGGCTTTTGCTCATATGTTTCATATTAACACAAGTTCATGTGAAGGTCATTCTATAGAATTGGTTCAAACTTAGAGTTGTACGTCCATAAAATCCTTATATTTTTCATTAAAGTGCCTCAAAAAAGGTACTTGACTGCAGAAAATATTCTTACTGGCTGTTTCAAGGGCACCCATAGCTCTGAGGTGTTCTCTCATAGTGGAAGGATGAGCAGAAACCCCTTTGGATGTTTTCCAATTGGAAGCAAGAGTGGAGACTCAATTTTTTCCTTTGTCTCATCTTTAAGAGTTGCTTATCTAATAGGGGACAGTTTTGGTGGTCCACCATGTCTTCATGGTGAACAGTTTATCTAAAACAGCTACACATCCTTTCAGACCTATAGCACTGATGTGTTCTCTCACAGTGGAAGGCCAGAAACACAGGTGTATGTTTTCAGATCTGAAGCAAGTTTGAATATTTTAAGTGTTGTTTATCTAATAAGGGACAGTTTTGGTGGACTACCATGTCTTCCAAGTGGTTGTTAGGAGTCCCAATTACTCTGTTTTCATTGATGTTGAGGTCTGGACTCTGGAGTGGTCAGTCCAGTGTTCCGAGAACCCCAGCAGCTTCTTTCTTTGATGAGTATGTATCTCCTTTTCTTAGTGCGGAGCTTCTTCAAGAACAGCTACACATCCTTTCAGACCCCACAGCACTGAGATGTCTTCTCACAGTGGGAGGCCAGAAACACATGTTTATGTTTTCAGATCTGAAGCAAGAGTGGAGACTGATTTTTTTCCTTTGTCTCTCAGCTTTTAAGTGTTGTTTATCTGATAGGGGACAGTTTTGGTGGTCCACCATGTCTTCCAGGTGGCTGTTAGGAGTACCATTTCCTCTGTTTTCATTGATGTTGAGGTCTGGACACTGGGGTGGTCAGTCCAGTGTTTTGAGAACACCAGCAGCTTCTGTCTTTGATGAGTTTGTATCTCCTTATCTAGTGAGGAGCTTCTTCTAGAACAGCTACACATCCTTTCAGATCCATAGCACTGAGATATCTTCTCACAGTGGAAGGATGGACAGAAACCCCTGTGGGTGTTTTCAGATCTAAAGCAAGAGTGTAGATAGATTTTCTCCTTTGTCTCTCAGCTTTAAGTGTTGTTTATCTGATAGGGGACTGTTTTGGTGGACTACCAGGTCTTCCAGGTGGTTATTAAGAGTCCCATTTTCTTCTGTTTGCATTGATGTTGAGGTCTGGACTCTGGGGTGGTCAGTCCAGTGTTCTTAGAACACTTAGCTTCTTTCTTTGATGAATCTGTGTCTCCTTTTTTCAGAGAGGAGCTTCTTCTGGAACAGCTGCACACCCTTTCAGACCCCATAGCACTAAGGTGTCTTCTCACAGTGGAAGACCAGAAACACATGTTTATGTTTTCAGATCTGAAGCGAGTGTGAATATTTTAAGAGTTGTTTATCTGATAGGGGACAGTTTTGCTGGTCCACCAGGTCTTCCAGGTGGTTGTTAGGAGTCCCATTTCCTTCCTCTGTAGCTTCAATATGACTTCTAGTTGAAGTGACCACAGATTTTGATGACGACCATGCCTCCTTCCAATTGAACTTCCTGTAAATGATATATCCGTGAACATATAATCTCAACCTTCTCTCAACCCTGTCTCTGTTTATGGAGGAACCTTCTAGCTCAAGTAGAAGCCACCAGAACTAGAGCCCTCTTGCAGTCACAACGTCTCTTCTTACACTCCATATGAGCTCTCAAGCTTTCCTTTGACTTTCTCCTTCATATGTAGGTGGAATCAGGTGAAAGATCTGACCCGAAATGAAGTAATTGAGGAGCCTCTTACTTTTATATATGTATCTATATAGAACATAGAACCTAACCTATGTGATTTGTGTCCTGGTATTGTATCAAAACCAGTTTGGGTGTGTGTGTGCGTGCTGGGGAAGTGTATCAGGGGAGCGAGAAGAACGCTTAGGAGTGGATGTATCAACAACATGCTGCAGATTAGGAGGATTTGTGTCTAAGGCAGGGATTCATTCCTCATTTTCCGCACTTTCACCACCGCCTGTATGCGTGCGTGAGGGAGTGGTGGGGGAGGAAGCGGACGTTTTTATCTATCTGGAATGCTTCAGGCAGCATAGGTAAACACAACAAATCCTCTGAGAATGATGGCGTGGCTGCCGAAAGGACACGACCTGTCCGCTGTTCTCTACTCTGGAAGTTTCCAAACAGCACGTTCACGCGACGCTGGGAAACAAGAAGGATCTCCTCTCCAGCTGGTTCGCCCTTTCGCTCGCAGACGGCTCCTTTGGTTCGACATTGTCGTCGGGTTTTAGAACTCCGAAGCCGCTTTGTGCGTCTCGCTGCATCTCCAGTCCAGACAAGCTCGCGACAGCGTCGGCCTTCTTCCGCAAAGATACGCCATTCAGAGCTCTGCCTTTATTATAGAAGCTCGGCGAGTACAAAAACGGATCATTAAAGGAAAGAAAAACTCAATCTTGTCCTGCAAGGAAGCCTTAATCTCAGACTTTAGCACTCTGTCGAATGTCCCGGGATCTACTGACTCTATATGCTGTATTTACAGGGCAATTTCACCAAATTTGAACCCAAATTTCTACACACTTAAAGGGGGAAGATGTAAAGAATGTTTGAAATGCAATGCTTCATTCTAGAGAAACTCGCCGACCCACAGTTCACAAGTCAAAAAAGCCCCCTTACATAAACTTATAACTTGAAATGGCTGTGAATAGGGCTGCAGCTATCTATTATTTTAGTAATCGAGTATTCTATCGATTATTCTATCGATTAATTGGATAAAATATATATATTTTTAAATTAAAGAGCAATAGTAAACATATATAAGATAAAATAAAACAGGGTTCTTAATATTTTATTGCTTAAATTGCATATAGTCCAGTTTAAAAGAAAACCTTTTAATAATTACCATTATTGAAATTTAATACTAGACCTATATATCATACTATAAGTTCACAAGACTGACTACTGCTTATTAGACCTTCAGTAATTTACTAGTCTTCATCTCAACTCGCCATCACACTGATTTAAGCTAAATGTTATGGTTACTGTGTGTTGCTCAGATGCTTAGACACTGATGTGGGCTCAGCTAGGGCGTTTCCGTAAAACTCAGACTTGCTATCAGTTTACTGGGAAAGCTCAGTTGCTTGCTTTCTGAAGTTAGCTTCTTATTTGAATACCTCGTTCCACCTTAAATGGTATAGAAGTTACACCCTGGCGTCTCTAACTGCTGCATCATTTAAGGTGGAAAGATGGAATTCACATAAGAAGCTAATGTCTTTCTTCAGGTTGGCGCTCAGTAACGACTCCCTCGGCTAGTTTGGTTTACAGTAGACGTTGGACACTGTGTATGGTTTTCTCTGACCCGTCTCTTCTGTTCTCCTCTCCTTATTCTCTCTCTCTTTCTCTATTTTACAATCCGCGCCATCAAACCACGTCTTCTTCGTGTCACCTGGCAACCTTACCTGGTAAGCACACGGTGTGCAACAGTAAAAGTCCTCCGTGAGAAACAGTGCGCTGAATATGGTTGTATGGACTAAACGAATCTTCAAGGCAAAGAATTTGAATCAATGAGTTCCTTGAGGAATCGTGTCAGCCCTAGCTGTGAATACTATCCAAGGCTAAGACACTATGTACAATAGGTTTTGGGCTATGACGTATATATTTATTCACAGTGGAGGGGTACATAGAGGACGTGGTGAGGCAGACTAATCCCCAAAGAATACACTTTTTTATCTTCATCAGGTTATATATCGTCACTGCCCAGGGATAAATAAATATCTCAAAAGTATTTGTATTGTTAACTTTACAGGAGAGGCTATACATGTTCTTCACTTTCAGTGTAAGTCAATGTAAAGAGGTTCTACTCTGAGCATTTCTATTGGTCTGCTCATCTCGAAACCTTCCCAGGATATAAAGAGCAGCGGATGCAATCAAATGATGAAAAATGAAAAGGAACCAAGGCGGGGATTCATGTTTTTCTTTGGACAGGGACAGTATACGTACAGGATGGTAAATAAAATGGCTATATTTGTGTTGTAGACATGGTGACCCCTGGTTCCCATCACCGCCACTGTAAAGAAATCAAATGAACCATTTAACATCAGAGCGCTCTGAATGACATTGTTACATCTCCACTGAATTTCTGAGTGTGTGTTTATGGAGGAAGTGCTCGGGTTTGGCAGTAGTGACCATCACTCAAGAGAAATGAAATGATCTTTAATGTAGGGGAGGGAAATATGACATAATGGTTATTGTGATCTATTATGTCACAATACATTTTTCTAAGCATATTGTTCACATCATCAGTATATTTCATTACAAATCATTCTACTAATATCATTACAGTATCATAATCATGATTAAATTAGCTTTATTTGTCCCATCCTGTCCTTGAACTCTTTTTTTTGTGGGGGTTTTTATTTATTTATATATTTGTCCTGTAGTTCACTGTTGCATGGTGGTGCTTTTTGTCTGTTCTAATGTATCAACTCTGTTTAAAGTGAATATTCTTATTTCGTCAGCAGCAGTATATAATAAATATATCTGGTACATATCAGGACCATGTATTCAATGTATTATGGTATTATATGTCTTCCACCCTTAAATAGAAGTGCCCTAGCTAGGGCCTTATATATTATTTCCACACTTGTTGTATACAGGAGGAAAAAAAAGTGGCATGACAATATGTCCATATATTAATATTTTAGTATTTAAATGAAAGTAGGGCTTCATGGTAGTATTAATAAATCTGTCTGACTGACGACCCCATTTTTTGCAAATACTGATATGAACAGACTGAAAAGCTTTTTAGATAAAACAGGTATTTATCATTTTTTTGGTGGGAGGGGCAAAATTTGCAGCTGACAAAAGGTGATAAATTACAATATATCAACTCTCTTAAAAGTAGATTCAATGTATTATGGTTTTATATGTTTTACACCCTTAACACAGATATGAACAGACTGAAAAGCTTTTTTTTAGATAAGACAGGTATTGATCTTTTTTTTGGGGGGGGGGGGGTAAATATTCTTGTTCCGATAACAGCAGTATTTAATAAATATGTCTGGTACATATCAGGACCATGTATTTAATGTATTGTGGTGTTATATGTGTTCTACTCTTAAATACATGGGCCTTAAAAGGGCTCATGTTATGAAAATGTTATTTCCACACAATAAAAAAAAACAGTAATGATGTATACAGGAGGGAAAAATTGCTACTTTGCCAAATGTTGTATGCCATCATTGTATGGAAACCTGGGGTCCATATATTAGGGCTTCATGGCAGTATTAGTAAATCTGTCGACTGACGACCCCATTTTTTGCAAATACTGATATAAGCAGACTGAAAAGCTTTTTTTAGATGAAACAGGTATTGCTCTTTTTTTGGGGGGGGGGGTTGTACAAATGTTATCACATGGCAATATATTTCAAATTGCAGTATCGTGACTTTAGTATTGTGATAATATTGTATTGTGGGGTCTTTAGTGCTTTCGACCCCTTGTTGTTTGTAGTATGCAACTCTATTAAATTTCTACAACATACTATTCACCTCACAGGCTGTACAGTCTGTATGTGTAAACTCTAGTATCTGGTGAAAACCAACACACTGACATCCGTCCAAATATTCAGCCCGCAGCAGTTTAGCCCCGCCTACTGAAGCAGTGTTTCACCTTGAACTGCTTTAGAAAGAGGCACAGTACAGGGCAGCCAATCAGAACAGAGCTCATTTACATTAATCCTTTAACGCCAAGTGAATCATATTTAACACACAAGTTTTTAATACCTGTAAATCATCACTAATATAATTTTTTCCTAATCAATCTGATGATCACCTGAACTTTGCTCAAACCCACACTGTGTTCTAAGTTTGTAGTAAGACTGTAGTGGATACAGAAACACTGTACAATATAATATATTGTTGCTGTTCAAAGAAAAACAGGTATTTCCAAAATAGCAACTGTAGATATATGTTTTTCATCAGAGACAATATGCAAAGTTTAATTTAAGTTTATTATTATTATTATTATTATTATTATTATTATTGTTGTTGTTGTTGTTGTTTCTTATTATTATTTATATAATAATACATTGTTATTATTAATGTCTTGTTTTATTATTATCATTAATGTTATTAATATTATTACTGTTATTAGTTATTAGTTATTATTATTATTATTATTTATTAAAGGTCTTTTATAAGCATATTGTCCACATCATCAGTTTATTTCATTACAAATCATAATACTAATAGTATTATAGTACCATAACCATGATTAGATTAGCTTTATTTGTCCTGACCTGTCCTTGAACAATTTTTTTGTGAGTATTTATTTATTCATAAATATTCATATATATTTATTTATATGTACACTACCTGCTTAGAAATAGAGAGGTTGATATATATATATATATATATATATATAATGACAGCTTTTTTTACATAAACCTACAGAAATATCATAAATAGACTTTGGTAAATGGTTAAAAAAATAAAATAAGACCAAAAATGTGGGATATGGACCTAAAAGCTTTTAATGAGCAGCCAGGTAATTAGTAGATACTGGCTTGGTAGGGGTTAATGGGGGGCATTAGTTGAGCATTATAACTCTATATTGAATGCTTGTTGTAAACACAGTCCTAATAAGACTGATGGTAGTTGTATTGCTGTGCTCAGGCCACGTTCGTTTTAATGAATCTTAGTATTTGAAAACAAGCTGCTGGAATGGAGAGCTGTTTTAAAGCCGCTCTTATTAGCGCTGATGGTAATTTTATTATCCAGTTAAGCCACTTTTCCACGTCTGTTTTGAAGCAGGAAATTGGAAGAGGCAGCCGAGTTTTGGTCTTGTCATTTTTCTTAGTTTTTGGCTTTAATTGGATCTCAGTATATATCAAAATAAGAGCGTTTAGGCAGCTGATTGTTTTGAATATACAGTTTAATAACGCCGGTGGTAATTTTATTACTCTCCTCGAGAAGCTTTTCCGTCTCAGGAAATTGAAACAGGCAGTTGAGTGAAGTGCAATTTAAGGCATGGCTAGTTCCCGTATATCCCGGACCTGCGCGCCCACTGTGGCGGGCCACGCGACTCTTCTCCTCTTGCGCGGTGGCCCGGTTCCGAATGCTCCTCGGAACCTAGATGCGATGTGTTGCTGCACTTTGTGCTGATAAACATATTAATTGAAGCAGAATTTTCCTGGAACGTCCAGCTAAGCCATCCCGGTGCGTGACCCCCCCATCCCCCCCACCCGCCTCGCTCCTCTGGCCAAAGCAAACCAGAGCTGGGGGAGTTTTGAGGAGGTGCTGTGTGTCGGAGCAGGAGGGCGGAGCGGGATTCATTAACGGATGCTGCTTTTGGCCGCTCGGAGCAGCAGGCTGCCCATTAGCTGAGCCGTATGCAGATAACCAGGGCTGGAGCCAGATAGGGCAGGTGTGGAGGCTCCAGCTTCTGCTACTGCTTGTGCAGAGGAGCCGTCCAACCCAGCTGAACCCAGGGTGGGCCGCCCCTATCTGGCTGGCCAGAGCCCTCTCGGAGTTCAGCCAGGGCAGCCACAGACACAAACAAGCCAAAAGTATTGAAGCAGGAAGGGCGAGTTTCTGAAAATAAGTAATTGGGTCATGAAGACCTTGAAGATTTCTATGAAAGGTATAACAAGAAGAGCAAACGTGAGCTGATGTATGTGAACACCTGATGATGCGAGGACAGCAGTGGAGGCTAATGGACAGGCTAGTGGTCAGGGAGGTTTAACCACGATTTGCGGCAGTGTGCTAGAGCACACCGGGCCACCTCAATCCCAGCGTATTGTGTAAGCTCGTGTTGCGTGAATCCGGCCTGATCCAGGGCCAGTTAAAGCCCACTGCATTTAACTGGACCGGAAACCGCTCCGCTTGCTGTCCTCCGATGCTCCCCGTGTCTTCTTGGCCGGTGGCCGCGTTGACCTCTGCAGAGCTTCTGGAGCTTCCGGAGCACCTGGCCGGGGCGGCGCTTGAACGCTATATGGGGCGTGCGGGGTGCAGGTCCTGGTAAATTGTTAGAGATTGGGAGCAGAGCAGGAGGGTGACTGTGGGCAGCTTTTTTGTAGGCGCCTCCTGCCGGGCCAATCATTACTCCATTCCAGCTGGCTGGGCACTGGAGCTGTGGAGCTACCAGGGAGCCAGAACCCAGCGTGTATATGTGTGCATTTTAGAGATGGCACGATCCTGTCTCATCAATCGATAACAGCTTCATAACATCCGGCTTAATATTACAACCCTTTCAAAATGTTTAGTCTTCCAAGTCAGTTGCAGGTTCTTTGTCTTGTGATCAAAGTAATCTTGGAAACATTAAGTGATGTTGAGGTCTGGACTGTAGTCCAAAAATTTAATTTGATTAGATTTGAAATTTTCCTGTAGTATCTCAATTAACTCTGTAAAGAACAAAGAGAAAAACTGCTCACTGAGATGGTAACCCCCAAGGGTCTTCAGTACCTACATTTAGGCAATAGAACTCATAGTATTCAGTTGCATCATTAAGAAGACCCCATTACCATTTTGGATAGTTAGCTTAGACCGAGCTGTGGTACTGCCATTGCTGCATGTGGACAAAGACTAAGTCAGATGGATCAAAACGACCACAAAATCATAAAAAGATATGAGGACCAGCTTCAGGAGAACATCAGAGCTTTCCAATGTGTGAGATTTTATACTAATAAAGGACCCAAAACTGCCAAAAGAAAATAGATGCACACACATGTATTAACCCTCCTATTGTATTAAAAAACAAATTACATTCATAATGTTATAGGTCAAATTGGTGCATACAGTATAAGTACACTCCAAAACGGGGTTAAATAAGAACAGTAAAACTCAATTAAAAATTCTAACGAGATTCAGACAGATGAAATATGAAAACATATGGTATATATACAATTTTAACAACTATTTAATGAATATTTTTAACCAGTATTATGGACATCTCAAAGTGGAAATGGGTCAAATTGACCCGTAACATAACAGGAGAGTCAAGCTAAAGTTATTTCTTCTCTGTCAGCTTCTTATTTGAATTCCACCCTAAATGGAGCTGCACTTTCCTTAAAAGAGGTGCTATAAACACAGAGTGACAAACAAGGAGCTGACATAAAACTGAAAGCTAACGCTAAAAGCAGTGTACCTTGTTTGGTCTGTCTTAAAACCTAGTGAGTGTGTAAGTAGGCTGTCTAGGTAGCAGCTGTGTAAGTAGCAGCGTTCTCTCCTCATCTCTCCTTATAAAACAGATTACTGAGACGCTCTAGTTAGAGAGAGACTGCATCACGGTTTGTTTTAGCTTAGTTTAGCTACTGGCTACCTGCTAAGTTAGCTAAGCTACCAGTCTGCTATCCAAAACAATAGCCTGAGGCTTAAAAATCTGCTAGCATAAATGCTAATCCCTCAAAGACTGGTGAAAGACACGTTACAGAGTTGCTAATAAAGTGTTATCTTGTGTTGTCATATGACAAGAAACACATTAAAACACCAGAGAGAACTGGAATAGCTTACATTTAAAAAGAACTTCTTTGCTCGTAATTTTACTTTTGTCCATTAATCTCATCTAATTGGGACAGTCTACATGTCAGGAGTGCATACTATGACTTAAAATGCTGCCTATGTAGGCGCTCACTAGGTTTTTAGACACTAAATAATAAATTCAGTATTGATTTAATGCAATAAATGGTCCCTAATCAAGAAATGCTTTAAAAAGCTGCATCACAAACGTCTATACTTCACCTACTTCACCCTATGTGCCATTTCTAGCTTACTATTTAGTGTGCTAGTATGCAGTTTGGGATGCGGCAATAATCATGCTTCAGGAAACCTCAGCCGTTTACATTTCAGCTATTATTTGTTCTCATCACAGAAACATGTCAAATAAAATAATCACTTAAATATAAAATGCTCATATGTACCAGTTAATATGCTTTATATAATGTGTTTTCTAAACTGAGTTTTCTCATCTCAAACTGCCAAAGCTCCAAAATGCCAGCTTTACAGGAGAGGCCAAAAACAGTCTTTACTTCTAATGTAAGTCAATGGAACCAGAAAATCTTCCAAGCTATTTTGTAGCATTTCTATTTGTGCATTCATCACAAATTTCTCACACAATGTAAACGGCAGCTGCTCCATTCAAATGATGCAGAAAACTAAAAATCAACCAAAATGGAGACATGTTTTTCATTGGACAGCAACAATATTTTATCTTAATTGTTTTGAGTTTACTTCCCGAACGACTGCATGGCTGTATTATTTATAAAAACGCCAATATCAGCTGGTCAATAACTGGTCAACACCAATATCAGCTATCAGCGCTCAAGACTGTAAATATCCCAAGTGTTTGTTTGTGAGAGGTCCGGTGTACCGCGGTCGCTGCTGGCCAAGCAGTGCTATTTGACCCTGAATGGTATGCGAGGTATGCGATGTGGTGTGGTGGGCTGTGTGTTTTACGTCAGGTGCAAGGTGACTTCTCTTTAGTTAGTGCTGGCCTATGGCTTCCCCCAGCAGCTGCCCTGCTCTCTCTTTATAGCCCTGCCGATCCAGTTTCAGCACAAGGCAAGTCGCATGGCAAATCATACGCACGCTGTAGGCAAGAACATGTATTTCCCATGGACACACGTTTTCTGCCATACCTGTAAAATCAATACCGCCACTGACTGAAGCTCCTTATAGGACAAGAAAGCAAGTTTGGAAAAGTTTGAAAAAAAGTTTGGAAGTACTGTTGAAATATTTGGAATCAGTGCCGGGTGGTCGTGAATTCAATTCCTTGCAGCGCTACAGCCATGCGTGTCCAGGAGTCAGCATAAGTCAGTCTTGTTTTCTCCGGGTGGGTTGGACGGCCCTCCGTTTCCCCTATCATTCAGTGTGTGTCTCAAACCCTAGTGAGTGTCTAAATAGGCTGTTTAGGTAGCAGCTGTTTAAGTAGCAGCGTTCTCTCCTCATCTCTCCTCATAAAACAGATTACTGAGACGCTCTAGTTAGAGAGAGACTATGTCACGGCTTGTTCCCGCCCACTGCAGCACGCGACCGGTGGTTTAGCTGGTTGCTAAGCTACCAGCCAGCATCCAAAACAATAGCCCAAGCTTTAAAAATCCGCTAGCATAAATGCTAATGGCTGGAGTATAAAACTGTAAATGGTGAAGGACTCGTTACAGAGTTGATAATAAAATACTGTTTTGTGTGATTATATGACCAGAAACACATTAAAACTCCAGAGAAAATCAAAATAACTTATATTTGAAGATGACTTCTCCACTAGTAGCGCCGTATTTGTCTGCCATGTTTGGAAAGCGGCTGAGGAAGATTCCATGCTTTCTAAAAATCAGGTCTAAATAAGGTTTCTCAGTAAACAGCATGTTTAAGGTATGTAAGAATTGGGACAGTCTACATGTCGGGAGCGCATACTATGACGTAAAATGCTGCCTATGTAGGAGCTCACTAGGTTTTGAGACACACCCCCAGTCTTGTCTACCGGTTGACGTAACAGAACTGGCAGGTGGCGTTCATTTTTTTAAATTTATTTATTTATTTATTTTTCTACTCAACATGATATAATTTTTCTGTTTAACATGATATGTATGTGTATATATATATATATATATATATATATATATATATATATATATATATATATATATATATATATATATATATATATATATTCGTTCCACCCCATGTACCACATGTGATGCGAATGACAATAAAGTCTCCTTGAATCCTTGAATCCTTGAATCCTTGAATATATTGTCGCTGTCCAAAGAAAAACATGGCCATTTTTGACCACATTCATTTTTCTGTTCAACATGACGACAGCTCTTTATATCATGTAAAAGTTTCATGATAAACAGACCAATAGAAATGCTCCAAAATCACTTCCACAAAAAAATTCTGGTTTCTATTGATTTACATTGGAAGTTACTATTTTGGAGATATTTCTTTGAATAGCTATGATATATTAGTACAGTAGTATATTATTAACAGTATATGTATATATATATATACTAGTATATGTTATAATATTAGTATGTTATTTAACAGTATAATGTCTTGTACACCAAATTCTTGAAGTATTGTATATAGTAACAGAGCTGTGTAATATATTTGATGTTATTACTAGTGAGTTTGTTCAGGTGTGTTTAGAAGATGGCGTTGCTGGAATAGCCACAGTCGTGTTTACAACTGTTTAGAACAGAAGGGTCTGTCTGCAGACTGCTGGTGTAGTGACCAATCAGAAAAGAGTGTATGAGCTGACCAATCAGAGCACACTCAGCTCATGCGGAGGCGGGGCTTAAAGACACAGGAGCTTTAAGAGAGTGTTTCCGCCAGAGTGTTAACACATATGTACAGTATGAGAAAAACAGATTGTAAATCTACACCAGTAGACTCAAAAATCAAATTATAAACATTAAAAATGAGCATACAAGCTAAAGAATTTCTTTAATTCGGTTAACGCTCAAAAGCATGTGAGCTAAAAACTGTAAACGCAGCTCCAGTGGGGAGTGTTTGGCTGATTCTCTGTTGTTCTGCTGCCGCTCGAGCTGTTTGAATGTTTATTATGTTGGCTGGATTTTGACATTGGCCTGTTTACCTCCTCCGTAGCTTTCCACTTGTACAGTTCTTGGGTGTATGCTTGGTGGTGCGTCTTGGGGTATTTCTGTATATGCAGCAACACAAACCGTGAATCTGGCGCGACGCTCATGTTAAGTGTAAGCGGTAAAGCATTTTTACTCGCCCGTTCGTCACGAAGTGCTGAGCGAGCAGCTGGTGTTTTCCCCTGGCGTTGGGAAAATAACAGGTTTTGATGTGACAGCGACAACGTATAGATGAAAGACTTCGGCGTCTCACGTTCGCCCGAGTGCTTTTTAGCCTGGTTGCTGTTGAATTGGGGAAGTCGAGGCGGGAGCGAAGTGATTAGAGCGCGCTGTCTGCTTTTAGCTGGCTTGTTTTCTAATGAGCGTTTCTGAGGGTTCCGAGCCGTAATGGCTATTCACAGTAAATTGATTAAAGTTAATTAGTGGAAGTATTCTGTTTGTGCAGAATTATGGGCTCTGTGTTTCGGAGGCTAGGTTCAGACTTGTTTGTTACGCCGACGAGGCTCCGGTGGAGCGTCTCCGGCTCTTTTCTATCCGTCTGTCTGTCTGCTTCTCGTTCTGGACGTTCAGGGTTAATGTCAGTCACCTTAGTTGGATCATCACAGTAATTTTCAGCCGTCAGCCTCCGTTTCATATTCTCAATCATGGAGGTAATCGCGCTGACAGCTTGTTTGTGAGGACTTGCTCCACTCGTGTGTGTGTGTGTGTGTGTGTGTGAGAAGCAGCTTTCGGCCTAGTCTGCCATTGACCTGGAAGAGCCAATGGGAAGGGCCAGAGACGGAGAGAGAGAGAGAGAGAGAGAGAGTTGGAGAGAGGGAGCGCTGTGCTACTGCACTGTGTTAGTTTGACCTTTACTGAGACACTCTACACTCTCCGAGTGTCCTCTTATATGATACGTATCGAATGTCCTGAGTTATGTGTGTCAGTAACTGGTATAAAGGTTATATAGCGGCTCTGAGACGTCTGTCTGTTTGGCTCGGTCAGCTGAGCTGAATCCGAAAACAAACCAAACGGAAAACCTCTGTTAACAAATTCAACACTAACCTGCTAACAAGGCTTAGCTACACTCACACTTCCTCAAAGACAATATCATTAAATATGACACAGGATTCAAAGAATGAGAGGAAAAAAGAAGAGAAAGAAGAGAAAGGAAAGAATAAAGCAAGAAGAAAGGAAGAGAAAGGAGAGAAAATGAGAAAAAGAAAGAAAAAATGGAAGGATAGATGAAAGAAATTAGAGACAGAAGAAAAAAGAAACAACAGGAGCAATGGAGGAAAGAAGAAAAGGTGAGGAAGACCAGGTGAAAGGAAAAAAGAAGGAGGGAGGCCGGAAAGAAAGAGAAAGCAGGAAGGGAATTGAGCAAGATAAAGGAAGAATAAAAACCAGGAAAAGAGAAAGAGAAAGTAGAAAATTAATGAAGAGAAAGGAAGAACAAAGAAGGATAGGAAGTGAAAGATGTAGTGGGAAGAAAAATAGGAATGAACAGAGAGAGAGAAGGATGGAAAGTGAGGCAAGGAAGAAAGGTGTAAAGAAAAGAAAGACAAAAGAAAGGAAGGAAAAAAAAACAAATTAGAGGAAAAAGGAAAGCAAGAAATAAGAAGAGGGAAAAAGAATGGAATGAAGAGAGAAGCATAACAAAAAAAGAAGGTAGGGAATAAAGGAAAGAAAGAAAGACACAGGAAGAAAAATCACAGGGAAGGGCATTACAGTACAGAGGGAAGAAAACAAAAAAAGAAAAAGAGTGGAGGTCTGTCTGACCATAGCACAGACTGAATTAACCCTTTATATTATTATTATTATTATTATTATTATTATTATTATTATTATTATTATTATTATTATTATTATACACAGACTAAATTAACCCTTTATATTAATGTTATTATTATTATTATTATTATTATTATTATTATTATTATTATTATTATTATTATTATTATTATTATTATTATACACAGATTAAATTAACCCTTTATATTAAGGTTATTATTATTATTATTATTATTATTATTATTATTATTATTATTATTATTATTATTATTATACACAGCTGTCTGTTACAGTGTAAGTACATTGTAAATTGTAATCAGGACACATGGTCCACAGAGCTTTCTCTGCTGATCTTCTCTGGCTGGACGGGGTGCATTCTGTGAGGAGACCGCTGCACCGGCGGGTAATTGAGTGAAATCGTGGTGAAACTTGAGGTTTATGTGGTGAAACAGTTCATGAAGAATGGTGATCGAATCAAACTGCTGTGTGGCCGAAGATTCAAACCCCCCTCTGTTAATGTTACATCAGCCGAGCTCAGGTACCTTCAACATGTTGGGTCCACACTAACAGAGGGGAGAGAGAGAGAGAGAGAGAGAGAGAGAGAGAGAGAGAGAGAGAGAGAGAGAGAGCGAGAGAGAGAGAGAGAGAGGTAAAAGCAGAGGGACTGACCTTGAGGGACCTTTCTAGAGAAAGAGAAAAGAGAGGAAGAGATGTACAAAAAGAGAAAGAGAAAGACCATTAGAGAGTGTGAGAGAGAGACAGCAGTACTAACAGAGACAGAGTGCAGAAAGAGAGAAAAAGAGAAAGACCAATGAGGAACAGAGAAATAAAGAGAGAGAGAGCAAGACAGAGAGAGAGAGATGTACATAAAGAGATGGCGTGCAGAGAGAAAGAGTAAAAGAGAGAGACCAAGAGAGAAAGGGTGTGAGAGAGAGAGAGATACAAGAAGAGACAGAGAATGTGGAGAAAGAGAGACAGAGAGAGAGATAGAGAGAGAGAGAGAGAGAGAGAGAGAGAGAGAGAGGGAGAGAGATTAAAAGAAATGAACAGGCTTTAATGAGAGTATGATGGTGTTCGGAGGGTTACTGTTCCAGCACAGCTGTGTGACTGAACACTGAATCACATCAGAACTGAAAGGACAGAAAGAGGAGCTCTATTTATTTTCTCCTCAGTTTCCTCCTCTCTCACGCATAAACCGGTACAGAGAGAAGAGAGGAGAGGACAAGTGAGAAGAGGAGAAATAGGGAGATGGCTGCTGAAATGAAAAGAGAAGAGGAGAGGAGGGGGATGCAAGAAAGAAAGTTTTTCTGGGGAGAGGAGTGAGCAGGAGAAAAGAGATAAGAGGAAAGGAGATTGAGGAGAACAAGAGAGGGTAGAGAAGAGAGAGAGGAGAGGAGAGGAGATAAGAAAATAAAGAGGAACATTGAGGGAGAAGAGCAGAGGAGGTAAGAGAATAAAGAGAGGAGAAGAGAGAGAAGAGGAGAAGAGCAGGGGAGGTAGGAGGGGCATGGTTAAAGGGAGGACAAGATAAGAGAAAAGGAGACTGAGGAGAACAAGAGAGGATAGAGAAGAGAGAGAGGAGGTAAGAGAATAAAGAAGAACACTGAGGGAGATGAGGAGACAAGCAAAGGAGGTAAAAGAATAAAGAAAGGAAAAAAAGAGGGAGATGAGGAGAAGAGCAGAGGAGGTAAAAGAATAAAGTGAGGAGAAAAGAGGGAGATGAGGAGAAGAGCAGAGGAGGTAAGAATTTAAAGGGAGAAGAAGAGAGAGAGAGAAGGGGAGAGGAGATAAGGGAATAAAGAGAAACACTGAAGGAGATGAGGAGAAGAGCAGAGGAGGTAAGATAATAATGAAAGGAGAAGAGAGGGAAAGGCGAAGAAAAGGGGAGGAGGTAAGAGAATAAAGAGAGAAGAAGAGAGAGAGAAAAGGAGGGGAGATAAGTGAATAAAGAGGAACACTGAGGGAGAAGAGGAAAGGAGCATAGGAGGTAAGAGAATAAAGAGAGGAGTAAAGAGGGAGAGGAGGAGAAGAGCAGAGGAGGTAAGAAAATAACGAGAGGAGAGGAGAGAGAGGAGAGGAGATAGAATAAAGAGAGGAGAAAAGAGGGAGAGGAGGAAAAGAGAACAGGAGGTAAGAGAATAACGAGAGGAGAGAAGAAAGAGAAGAGGAGGTAAGAGAATAAAGAGAGAAGAAGAGAGAGAGAAAAGGAGGGGAGATAAGAGAATAAAGAGGAACACTGAGGGAGAAGAGGAAAGGAGCATAGGAGGTAAGAGAATAAAGAGAGGAGTAAAGAGGGAGAGGAGGAGAAGAGCAGAGGAGGTAAGAAAATAACGAGAGGAGAGGAGAGAGAGAAGAAGAGAGGAGATAGAATAAAGAGAGGAGAAAAGAGGGAGAGGAGGAGAAAAGAAGAGGAGGGAAGAGAATGAAGAGGAACACTGAAGGAGAAGAGCAGAGGAGGTAAGAGAATAAAGAGAGGAGTAAAGAGGGAGAGGAGGAGAAGAGCAGAGGAGGTAAGAAAATAACGAGAGGAGAGGAGAGAGAGAAGAGGAGAGGAGAAAAGAGGGAGAGGAGGAGAAGAGAACAGGAGGTAAGAGAATAACGAGAGGAGAGAAGAAAGAGAAAAGAAGAGGAGGTAAGAGAATAAAGAGGAACACTGAAGGAGAAGAGAACAGGAGGTAAGAGAATAAAGAGAGGAGAAGAGAGAGAGAAGATGAGTGGAGATAAGGGAATAAAGAGGAACACTGAAGGAGAAGAGCAGAGGAGGTAAGAGAATAAAGAGAGGAGAAGAGAGGGAGAGGAGGAGAAGAGAAGAGGGGGAATAAGCTCCTGTTGAGTGAGCGTCAGGCCGGTGCGTGTGCGCATTCTACCAAAGCAACTCACACAGTCTGTGCTGTGTGTTTCTGCTGGGCCGTCTCCTGCAGCTGCTCCTGAGAGGGGAATTTGGCAGCGTTCAGTCTCGCACACGCACACACACTCACTCACACACACACGCACACACACTTCCCTCATCACACCTGATTCCGTTTGACAAAAGCCCCTATCGGCTTAATATTTTCGTATCCGTTGAAGACTGAAGACTATATTCTGCCCATCTGTCACATCTGTTCCTTTCTCTCCCTCCCTCGCCTTTAGTGACACACACACACACACACACACACACACATACACACACGGTGCTAACACTCACAAGTGTTCTAATTCCACTCCGGCACCACGGAAACCGTTCCATAACCAATCAGCAGCGCTTTCTAATGGAACCCCCGGGGAGAGGGGCCACACAGCAGCGTCACGGCTAACCTTTCAGCACTCTCTGTGACTCAGTGGAGCCAGCACAACAAACACACACACACACACACACACACGCATACACACACGTGCCCTCAGATCCCACTCTGGATCCATAACAGTAGGGAAGACCGCCAGAGCTTATCAGAATCAGAGAACTCGTCCTTCACTAATACACATTTATTAATTTTATAATTTTATAGTTGTATTAATTTTATTAATTAACAGATGAACGGTTCACTTTCACCTTCGTCCAGTAACTTAGACTAACTCGTCCAGGTAACATATAAGCAGCAGCTTTAGGTTTTAGAACATGTTTATGGTTGTTAATCTCAACTTCATTGAAAATCATAGCTTCCAGTGTGAATTCAGTGCTGGTCTAAGCTGATCTAGTGCTGGTCTGGTGGTAGTTTAGCTGACCACCCAGCATACTGGGGCAGTCATGGGCTGGAGGTTAGAGAACCAGCCTTGTGATCAGAAGGTCACTGGTTCGATTCCCTGAACCGAAAAGACATGACTGAAGTCCAAAGGACCTAAACCCCAACTGCTGTGGATAGGAAGCCTACTGCCCACTGTCCACTGTGCTCACTGTGTGTTTGTGTGTATGTGGTTGTTTCACTGTACATTGATCCCAATCATACAATGATCCTGATCCTGATCTAATACCGATCACGATCCTATACTAATCCCAATCCTGATCCCGATCCTGCACCGATACTTGGGAATAGCACGTTTCTCCCTGTCCTCCTCATCAATTTGCACTGTGCTAGCTAATGTGGGTGTCTGTTGGCTAAGGGAATGAGTGGGCATTAGTGTTCTCCGGCAAGCGTGTTGAGCTTCTTAGCATAAGCATCCAAAACACGACATATGCTGTCTTTTGCTGGTCTTTGCTCTTTTCTAGCAGAGTTACTGTTCAGCTAAGATTAGCTAGCTGACTAAGCCACCAGGCTCCTCAAGTAAGAAGGTGAATTGTAAAAAAAAGTTACTAAAAGAATCTAGAAAACTTACTTTAAAGTCTTCTACTGAAAGAAAGTTAGGGAAAAGAAAAACAACTGTAGACAACCAGGCGCTAATTAGTCTAGTTAGCCAAATGCTAATTATTGTCTCAGGTTGGAATGCAAGTTGCAAAAAAAGGTACAAAAACAAAATAAAATATCAAAATGAGAAAAGAAAGAAAGAAAGCCAAGTAGATGTAAAATTAACGGGGAAAACCATAAAACTAAGCAGTAGTTGTTTAGCTAAGACTAGCTAGCCAGCTAGCTAAGTACTAGCATAGCTTAGAAGCTTAGAGTTGTGCTAAAATGATGTAGTTTAATGTTTTTGGGAAAGAAACTCATGTAAAAGTAAAATGATTATGATTTGATTATTTTACAGCATGCTAGCATTACAGGGATCCTATACCGATCCCTATCCTGATCCTATACCAGTTCTGATCCCTATCCTATACCGATCCTGATCCTGATTCTAATCCTAATCTCGATCCTATACCGATCCTGATCCTAATCCTATTCCTATACCGATCCTGAATTTAGACCGATCCCGATCCTGATCCTGTACTGATCCTGATCCCGGTCCTATACCAATCCTGATCCTAATCCTATACCGATCCCGATCCTGATTCTGAACTGATCCCGGTCCTATACCAATCATGATCCAAATCCTATAACGATCCCGATCCTGAACTGATCCCGGTCCTATACCAATCCTGATCCTAATCCTATACCGATCCCGATCCTGATTCTGAACTGATCCCGGTCCTATACCAATCCTGATCCTAATCCTATACCGATCCTGATTCTGTACTGATCCTGATTCTGTACTGATCCTGATTCTGTACTGATCCTGATCCTGAACTGATCCTGATCCCGGTCCTATACCAATCTTGATCCTAATCCTATACCAATCCCGATCCTGAACTGATCCTGATCCCGGTCCTATACCAATCCTGATCCTAATTCTATACCGATCCTGATCCTGAACTGATCCCGGTCCTACACCAGTCCTGATTCTAATCCTATACCGATTCCGATCCTATACTGATCCTGATCCTGATCCTGTACTGATCCTGATCCTAACCCCGATCCTGATCCCGATGCTAGCTAATGTGGGTGTCTGTTGGCTAAAAGAATTGGTGGGCACTTAGTGTTCTCCTGCAAGCGTGTTGAGCTGTTTACATGTTATTAGCAGTCTGGAAAGATGTGGTGGTACTTCCACATACTGTATCTCGGAGGAAACACATACACTGTGCTTACATTGCATCACAGTGTGACTGGAATAGAACAGCTAGCGGGTGGGAATTAGGAATATCTCACAGAAAACTGTCCAGCAGAGAGGAGAGTATAAAAGCCTCTCCCTCAGCTTCTCCCTCTTAATCACATGCCCCATGTGTCCCGGTGGCTGTGCTGACTGGGGTGGCTGAGCTGACTGGGGTGGCTGAGCTCTGGCTACAGTGAGAAGCTAATCACCATTAGCTCGAACAGACAGCTTCATTAACCAGGCTGACCTTTGTGCCTCGCTTGCATCGCCCACACTCTCAAACACGAGCACGTCGAGGAACTCCAGTTTGATTTTCGTCGATCCAGTTATCCAATTAGATATTATTCGTTCTGTATTTTTGTGGATAACACAGATACACTTAAACTATATTACAGTCCTCCGAAGTGAATTGGTGTGATATTTGTCATCTGAGAACATGTTCAGTGGTGCTGATAGGAACCAGGCGTCTGATGCCTGGGGCATTGTTTTATCTTGGGTTCTTAGATAAGCTTTTTGGCTTAAAATTAACTTTTTTTTAAATATATCAATTCAGGGTAGAGGGGTACATGTAGGGCCAAGCAAGGCAAAAGTAGACCCCAAAGGAATTTTGGATTTGCCACTATTTTACCAACATCATTCTTGATTTCTGGTTTTATATAAAATGACTATGTTGGTGTTCTAGATGACATGCCATCTGCTGGTCTGGTGCTAGTTTAGCTGACCACCCAGCAGGTGGTTAGGGAACCAGCCTTGTGATGAGAAGGTCACTGGTTTGATTCCCTGAACCGACCAGACATGACTGAAGTCCAATGGACCTAAACCCCAACTGCTGTGGATGGGACAGCCCACCATTCACTGTGCTCACTGCCCTCTAGTGTGTGCGTTCACTAGTGTGTATGTGTTTTTTTCACTGCACATGTGTATTAAGTGCAAAGATTGAGATTCTAAATTCTGCTAGCATCCAAAACACAACTTGCTGGTCTATGCTGTTTTCTAGCCGAGCTACTGTTCAGCTAAGATTAGCTAGCTGACTAACTGGCTCCTCAGGTTAGAAGGTAAATTGTGAAAAAAGTTACTAAAAAGTTATTAGAACACTTTAAAGTCTTCCTCTGAAAGAAAGATAGAGAAAAGAAAAATAACTGTAGAAAACAGTAAAAATCATCAGAAGCTAATTAGCTTAGTTAGCCAACCTGCTAATTTCTGTCTCAGGTTGACATGCGACCTGAGATTAAAAAAATTAAAAACAAAATAAAATAGCTAAGTGGGAAAAGAAAGAAAGAATGCCAAGTAGATGTAAAAAGACTGGGGAAAACTATAAAAGTAAGAAGTAGTTGTTTAGCTAAGTTTAAACTAAGCTAAGTTAGCTTAGTTTAAAGGAATTTTGGATTTGCCACTATTTTACCAACGTCATTGGTTCACTGTTGATTTCTGGTAGTATGTAAAATGACTATATTGGTGTTCTAGATGACATGCCGTCTGGTTCCCTCCACCACCACTGTAAAGACATCAGTGAACCACTTTAAATAGCTATGTCTTGACCACCCAATAACTAGAAATGTTGGCCAAGGTCGGTCCATTAGAATGTGAATTGATCAGCTCCAATGCCAATCGCTCACACGGGATCCCTACATACATCTACCTAACTTTAAAGAGGCTGGCTGAGATTGGCAGCTGTGGAAAGCCAATTACACGGAGGGTCCCCTTCCCACTAGGGAACACATTTACTGAATGGATAAGCTCCCCTGGTGGCTGCTCTGTAGTGGCAGGACGGTCCTATAGCGAGCAGATAAGGCCGTAATGGAGTGATTAAAAACGAAAAGTGTGCCGTTTTGCGCCGGACGGCGTAGGCCGCCCTGGACCATACAGCTTTAACAGGCAGATCAGCCTGAGGGAGGGTGTGTGAAGGGAGTCACAGAGGGGGCCCTGAGTGTGTGTGTAAGTGTATGTGTGTGTGTGTGTGTGCACTGGCTGGGATAATTGGAAGGCCTCCTGAGCGGAACTGTGTGCGAAACTCTCGCTGCAGTGTCAGGTCGAGCCCCAGCTGCCAGACTTGCTCTAATTGCCGCCTCCTCTGATGGGGAAGACCCCATACAATACTCGTTTACCACACACACACACATACGTTCGCTTATAGGCACACAGTTTTGCCACGTGTGATTGAAAGTGCCTCCGCAGCAAGTATTGGTTACCGCTGCGATGCATGCATTTGAATAATTCAGGGCCTTTTTTCTCATTTGGTTTGGAAATGTAACGTTAACGCTGTCCGGATGCCTTGACCCTAAGCTTTGTGTGAAAACATTCAATTTCACCCCCTCTCTGCACGCAGGAGCATCCCAGCTTCTTCTCCTCCGCCGGGCGAGATGTGATATGCTGTGCTTCCAAAGTTTGGGGACAAAGTTCTTTAGCCCAAACAAAAAATGGAATGTTTAGTTTTCGATGCTACTTTTCATTTAGGATAGACAAGAAAAAGTTAAATCGACAAACTTCATATACACACACACTATACACGTTATTATTACACTGTACACTATTCTTAAACTATACACTGTAACCTTATACTATATACTCTATTCTTAAACTACACTGTATTCTTACACTATTCACTTTATTACACTACACTGTATTCTTACACTGTACACTATTCTTAAACTATAAACTTTATTATTACACTATACACGTTATTATTACACTGTACACTATTCTTAAACTATACACTGTAACCTTATACTATATACTCTATTCTTAAACTACACTGTATTCTTACACTATACACTTTATTACACTACACTGTACTCTTACACTGTACACTATTCTTAAACTATACACTGTAACCTTATACTATATACTCTATTCTTAAACTACACTGTATTCTTACACTATACACTTTATTACACTACACGTTATTATTACACTGCACACTATTCTTAAACTATACACTGTAACCTTATACTATATACTCTATTCTTGAACTACACTGTATTCTTACACTATACACTTTATTACACTACACTGTATTCTTACACTGTACACTATTCTTAAACTACAAACTTTATTATTACACTATACACGTTATTATTACACTGCACACTATTCTTACACTATACACTGTAACCTTATACTATATAGTCTATTCTTAAACTACACTGTATTCTTACACTATACACTTTATTACACTACACTGTATTCTTACACTGTACAATATTCTTAAACTATAAACTTTATTATTACACTATACACTTTATTCCTACACTGTACACTATATTATTACACTATACACTGTATTATTACATTATATACTATATTCTTACACTATGAACATTATTATTACACTATACTCTATTCTTTCACTACACTGTATTCTTACACTATACACTGCATTCGTACACTATACACTGTATTATTACACTTTACACTGTATTCTTACACTATACACTGTATTATTACACTATACTCTATTCTTTCACTACACTGTATTCTTACACTACACACTGTATTATTACACTATACACTGTATTATTACACTTTATTATTACACTATACTCTATTATTTGACTACACTGTATTCTTACACTATACACTGTATTATTACACTATACACTGTATTATTACACTATACACTGTATTCGTACACTATACACTGTATTATTACACTTTACACTGTATTCTTACACTATACACTTTATTATTACACTATACTCTATTCTTTCACTACACTGTATTCTTACACTACACACTGTATTATTACACTATACACTGTATTATTACACTATACACTTTATTATTACACTATACTCTATTATTTGACTACACTGTATTCTTACACTATACACTGTATTATTACACTATACACTGTATTATTACACTATACACAATTATTACACTATACACTAATGTATTGCACTATACATTTTTTACACTATACATGTTATTATTACACTGTACACTGTTCTTACAATGTACACTGTAACCTTACATTATATACTCTATACTTACACTACACTGTATTCTTACACTATACACTGTATTGTTACACTATACACTTTAGTATTACACTATACACATCATTATTGCACTATACACCTTATTACACTACACTGTATTCTTACAATGTACACTATTCTTACACTATACACTTTATAAATACACCGTGCACTGTATTCCTACACTATACTCTATTATTACACTATACACTGTATTCTTACACTACATACTTTTTTCTTACACTGTACACTGTATTCTTACACTACATACTCTTTTCTTACACTGTACACTGTATTCTTCCACTATATACTCTATTCTTACACTGTATTCTTACACTACATACTATTTTCTTACACTGTACACTGTATTCTTTCACTACATACTCTATTCTTACACTGTATTCTTACACTACATACTCTTTTCTTACACTGTACACTGTATTCTTCCACTATATACTCTATTCTTACACTGTATTCTTACACTACATACTCTTTTCTTACACTGTACACTGTATTCTTCCACTATATACTCTATTCTTACACTGTATTCTTACACCTCATACTCTTTTCTTACACTGTACACTGTATTCTTCCACTATATACTCTATTCTTACACTGTATTCTTACACTACATACTATTTTCTTACACTGTACACTGTATTCTTTCACTACATACTCTATTCTTACACTATACACTGTATTCTTCCACTATATACTCCATTATTACACTATACACTGTATTCTTCCACTATATACTCTTTTCTTACACTGTACACTGTATTCTTACACTACATACTCTTTTCTTACACTGTACACTGTATTCTTCCACTATATACTCTATTCTTACACTGTATTCTTACACTACATACTCTATTCTTACACTGTATTCTTACACTACATACTATTTTCTTACACTGTACACTGTATTCTTTCACTACATACTCTATTCTTACACTATACACTGTATTCTTCCACTATATACTCCATTATTACACTATACACTGTATTCTTCCACTATATACTCTTTTCTTACACTGTACACTGTATTCTTACACTACATACTCTTTTCTTACACTGTACACTGTATTCTTCCACTACATACTCTATTCTTACACTATACACTGTATTCTTCCACTATATACTCCATTATTACACTATACACTGTATTCTTCCACTATATACTCTTTTCTTACACTGTACACTGTATTCTTACACTACATACTCTTTTCTTACACTGTACACTGTATTCTTCCACTATATACTCTATTCTTACACTGTATTCTTACACTACATACTATTTTCTTACACTGTACACTGTATTCTTTCACTACATACTCTATTCTTACACTATACACTGTATTCTTCCACTATATACTCCATTATTACACTATACACTGTATTCTTCCACTATATACTCTTTTCTTACACTGTACACTGTATTCTTACACTACATACTCTTTTCTTACACTGTACACTGTATTCTTCCACTACACACACTGTGTTCATACACACACGCAGCTCCTCTGGGTTTAGAGAGACAGTCTGACCTGTGATCTGAGCTTTTTTCCGCGTATGAATCTGACACTGGATCCGAGGCATGTGACTGATCCGCGGGCAGGTGCGAGTGTGTGTGGATTGAGCTGTAGGCTTTTGTGTTTGAAGTTGTTTCCCAGTTTTCTTCTGTCTCCCTCCTCCTGCGACAAGCACACACCCACGTGTTGTGACAAGTCATAATTCAGCAGCGTTTGTACTCCGGGAGCTCTTGGCGGAGGTGGACTTGATTGTTTGTACTCGGTAGTCGGTTTTATAATACTTAAAGGAGAAAGCTGGTGTGATACGAGGCCTGTGTGTTCGCGTGTACGTGCTTGTTTTTGTGCGTCTACAGGACAGGCAAGTCCAGAGAAGCAGAGAAATGTTCCGCTCTGACTTCAGAAGCTCCTCCATTCATGTTGGAACGCTAGCAGAAGGAACTCTCTTCTTTCCGGTTCCAGAGTTTAAAGTTAGGGTCTGGTTTAGGCTCAGGGAGGTCACTGTGTTGAGAAACAACATGTCAAAGCAGAAACAGATTAGTTATCATTAGCTTCTCGGCAGACTTCAGCAGGGTTGTATCCAAAATGTCTTTATGTGTGTTGGATTGGTCAACACAAGCTCATCCACACCACTGTAAGAAAAACAGCCCAACAGCACAGCTTCACTGTAGCCTCAGTGCGGGTCAAATCACATATATTTTTTATTTTGTTGTTGCATTTTTTGTTGATTTTGATTTTTCTACATCATTTTTTAACACAACAGTTGTCTTTTACATTGTGTGGATGGACAATAAAAAATGCTCCAGTATAGCTTGGAAAAAAATCTGGTTCCATTGACTTCCATTGAAAATAAAGTATGTTTTTGTTTTCTACTGTAATACATTTTCTATCTTGAAAATGAAAAACAAGTGCCTCCAAAATTGCAACTTTACAGGAGAGAACAAAAACATACTTTACTTCTAATGTAAGTCAATGGAACCATAATTTTTTCCAAGCTGTTTTGGAGCACTTCTATTGGTCCGTTCATCAGGAAATTTGTAAATGACCATTAGGTATTCAAATGAACTTAAAATCAACAAAAATAGAGATACATGTTTTTTTATTAGACAGTAACAAAGGTCTGGGGAATTTTTTGGTGAAAAACAGTCATGGCTGGTTTACTGACCGGAACAGTGGGCCTTGAGGATCCTCTGACTTTTAGGGACTTTGACCCCAGGGCCTCTTGGGGGCCCTAGCCATGCTTTTGTGGGCCCTAGCCATGCTTTTGTGGGCCCTAGCCATGCTTTTGTGGGCCCTGGCCATGCTTTTGGGCGCCTTATGAAAATGGACGAGGTGTTGTGGCACTGCTCTGACCGACCTCTGGCTATTAGGGGTCCTAGGAAAGAGGGGGGCATAATTTTAGAGAGCCCTGGTTATGAGAGCCCCTACCAGGGGTCCCTAGAGAAGAGCAGGGCATACCATTAGAAGGCCCTTGATCATGAGGAACGTTGGTTGGGGGGGTTTATCCAGGGGCCCAGACTGTCCTTAATCCGTCTTTGAAGACAGTCTCACCTGATTGTCTTCCATGGGGCGGATGGCCGATGGGCCAAGAGTACCAAGTACTAACATTGATTCCCATATATATATATATATATATATATATATATATATATATATATATATATATATGCACACGCTGCTGTCAGAACTCCTACATCGGGTGTCAAAATAAATAGAGTAGCAAGGTTTTGTTACGACAGCAGTGATATGTCTTTGTGGTGTAAAGAAAAGAAATATTTGAATTGATAAATCCATTCCAGTCTCTGACACGACTGCGTCAACATGAAAACGGCTTAAAGTCAATGCAGCTGTCGGAAATCGATTCACGCAGCCATTTACTTTCCTGAAGTAGCAAAATTTCTGGAAAGCCTGGCAGCTATACGACAAAACCCGAACCAGCTCTGCTCCTTTAGGCTGTTCTGTTTCCGAGACTAAGACATGGATAATCTCCGGCATCGGTGTTCCCAGTGCCTGTGGGATTGGGTTTGTAAATTTTGGGATGAGGTTTGGTGAAAGAATTAATGTGCCTACGTAAGGATAATGAACTGAAACTGAGACTCATCAGTACTCCTAATATATAAACAAATACTCACACACTGCTCTTGGAACAAAACCTAGTTATTCTCTAACGTAGCAACTTTCCAGCAACAGCAGGAACAGGAGTGTACTTCACCTTCAGTGGAAGTCAAGGACGTTTTTGTCCAGGTAATTGTGGGTCATTTCTTTTAAACCGTTCATCATGAAATTTGCACACGGTGTCAAGCGTAATAGACCTTTTTAAATTTTGGAAAATTTGGGCTGCCAGTTTATTTAGTGGTGAGGTAGAGAGAGAGAGACACATGGGGAGACAGGGAGAGAGAGAGAGAGTCTCTTAGCCAGCTGTCGTCCCCCACACACACACACATGTATACACACACCTCCTGGCACAGTGCAGTGGAAGTGTGTCATTAGCCCTCGTAGCAGGAACGTTGCCACAGCAACTTCAGAGGTGGCAGGAATTCTTGAGGGGAGAGGTCAGAGAAAAGCGTGAGCTCACCAGCTCCGGATTCACCACTGGCGCACGCCGGACTTAATCCAGCATATGACTGAAGAGTAAACATCAGAAACAATGACCTCTTATGACAGAACGTGTACACTAGCATTCAGTACATGTCAAATCGTCGCCGTCCAATGAAAAAGGAGTATCTTCAAAATTGCAACTTTACCGGAGAGACCAAAAACATACTTTACTTTTAATAGAAGTCAATGGAACCAGAATTTTTTTCGAGCTATTTTGGAGCACTTCTATTGGTCCATTCATCATGAAATTTTCACACAATGTAAACAACCACTGGCCTGTTCAAATGATGTAGAAAACTCAAAATCGTGTTTTTTAAAAGAAGTGTTTTTTATTGGACAGTGACGATATTAATAATTGTTGTGATTTTATTCACTGATCATTTACAATGTATAGACTGAAACACAAGTTTTATTCAGTGTTTGAGGTTTTGAGAAGTACTGTAAGTGATGAAATT
The DNA here is from genome assembly GCA_021613375.1 of Megaleporinus macrocephalus. NCBI lineage: Eukaryota > Metazoa > Chordata > Actinopteri > Characiformes > Anostomidae > Megaleporinus > Megaleporinus macrocephalus. The sequence continues at coordinate 9,413,902 of CM038720.1, read as the reverse complement.
ATGAATAATACACAGTGCTATTTACTGTAAGTCCTCGTGTGATTAATATTCTGCGTTGAGATTTAAAGGAGCTGTAAGGTGATGCAACCTGTCAGGGGGCAGCATATCATCAGACAGCTGTGATGTCCGCCCTTGGAAACACCCAGTTCCTCCTCCTCCCTCCTCACTAGTTACCAGTCTAGAATGGAGTTCAACATCAAACTTGATCCCATCACTCGCCAAGAGCATCTCCAGTGGTGGAGATCAGCACCAATGTAAACTTTTCCTCCAATGCATGTCACTTCTTCCCTTTGCTACTGAATACTACTATGACTGGTTTCTACTAGACCTGGTTATGTTTACTCTTCCTATCTGCCCTTAAATGATCCTTAAATGATCTAACCAGGAGTAGAACCTTCAACTTGATCGGCGATGTGATAGAAGTTACAATACGCTTTCGGGGCAGCAGCACTACTTCTTCATCCTCTTATGTTGGACTAATTCAACTCGGCGCTAAAGTGACTCACTATCACCTCTTGAGGTACAAATTGGTATTACGAGAGGGAACATGCAGGGGCTAGCTGGTTAGCATGCTAACTTCAGTAGGTACCTCTGTAACATTATACATGGACGTCTTTGATGTACCGTCAAAACTGGTATTTCTTTATATTCTGTTGATCATTTTATTTAATTTTGGAATATTTTGAACTAAAATATATGTACAGATTATGCCTTGCTTAAACAATTCTATGTCATGATTTAAAGTGGGCGGCTCGGTGGTGTCGCCTCACAGCAAGATGGTCCTTTCTGTGTGGAGTGGGCATGTTCTCCTCATGCTTGAGTGGGTTTCCTCCGGGTACTCCGGTTTTCTCCCACAGTGCAAACACATGCATGTTAGGTTGATCGCTCACTCTAAACTGCCCTTAGGTGTGAGTGTGTGTTGGCCATGCGATTGACTGGCGACCTGTCCATGGTGTACCCTGCCTTTGCCCGATGACGCTGGGATTGGCTCCAGGCCTCCCGTGACCCCGACTAGCATGATAAAGTGGAAGATAAATGATAGATGGATAGATTTAAGGTCAGATTTAAGGTCAGATTCCTGCCAGAAAATAAAAGCTTAAAAAGTCAATGGAAGCTTTCTGCTCATATTTCTCACATTTCCTTCAAATGTTCCCCAAAAATCACAGAACAGACAGAAAACCCAGTCAACAACCATGTCTCAGACAGAATGGACAGATGATTTTTCAAATGTACAGCATTCTATTAATTAATTTTATGAGAATTTGATGCTATATAGTAGTGCTAGCTCAATCGAGGGTCTGTGAAGATGTTTGACTTGGGCTGCCAGACAGTGATCCATTGAGAAAACGTGTTTTTATACCTTATGCAAATGATTCAATTCTTGTTTTGTGCTTTGAGTCATAGCATCGACACAGAACCGCTTTAGTACGTTTTGGTTTCATAACCTCAGAAGCGCTGGCTGTGAGGGACGTATGTGTGCGTGCTCCTCTGTAAACACTGCGCTGTCTCCTGCTCTGATTGGTCTGATTGAATCAGTGTTCGGTGGTGTCAGTGTAAACCTGATTAACTGAATCCGAGCGCCTGATGTTTTCTTTTCTTTTCAGTTTCTGCTTACAAAATTATTGGCTCTCATTTCATCCCTGGCAGCTCAACAATCTGTCTTTATCTCGGCACTCTCTGTTCTGGACAACAAGTGTCTGGTGTCCCTACTGTGAAATCCTGGACTTGCACAGTGCAGCAGTGGAGCAGGCAGGACCGTAGTTTAGGAAAGGGTTACGAGTTGATGGGGTCTGCTAGGAAACATTATGTTCCGGAGAAATTGCTATGGTGAGGTTGACATTCACCAATTTCATGGCAGCTTCCTTAACCGAGTATATTTTTTAATAAAACACACACTTGCAGACCTCCAGTTGGACAGGATATGATGGTGGGCAAAGGCTGATTAACCATTTGATGTACAATCTGTTACCTGACTGAGATTTTATCTTCTATATCTTTGCAATAACTTAATTTCATCATTTAAGCTTCCATGAATTCATCGTTTTACTTATTTTTGATCATCACAAATTCTGATTTCAGCTTTAAAATAATGATTTAAGGTCAAAAACAAGATTTTTAATGAAAACTTGAAACATTAAATAATGAAATAAACTGATTTCAATAGATTAACCAAAGAGAGACTCAGCAGTACATACAAAGGTGTTAAACGTATTCACATTCATTACTCAGGTAGAAGTATAGATACTAGAGTTTAAAAACACTTCTATAGAAGGTGAAGTATCAACTCAAACTTTTTACTCTAGTAACGGGGTAAAAGTACTGCTTTCAGAACTATAAAAGTAAAAGTAATGTAAGGAAAAAAATGCCATTAAGGATAAAAGCTTAGGCCGCACCACAGGGGGTCTATAGTGCACTAGACCACCTCCCCAAAAACCCCATTCTTCTAAAAGCCATAATGACTATAGTGTTATATTAAAATGTTAATGTTGATAAATTTGGGATGTGCTAGGCTTCCTGATTCAGCCACATATACGCCCATTAAACATGAATGTAGTTTAGTACAATGTAAATATATTAAAGAAGCATATCTGTTACTACTGAACATTAACATGTGATTCATGGAGCCGAAGATATGATGACTAGTTGACTATAAGTATTGTAATGGTGTTAAAAGTCAAACTTCAAAGTCATGTTATCAATAATCTTTACTGGAATGTAAATGTACATGAATGAAAACAAACCGAAATGAAATAGAAGTAACAAGACTATGTTTAAAATGTAACACAGCTCAAACTCAGAGCTAGTCAGGCAGGCAGGTAATGTTGTGTTTACCTGTGGGATTTTACAAAAACATTATGTTCTGTTTGTTTTTCTGTTTGAACTACAATGTTAACTATGACGGCAGCACACAGAGCCAGGGTGACAGTGCCTGCTCGAATTCGATGATGACCTCAGGACAACTTATTTTGGGCAAAAACGAGAGGCAAGCAAGATGTCAGAACCTTTGGGTTCGTCCTGTATTGTAATTTGGGGAGGGCTGGCTTCCAAGTAGGAAAGCCCACCTACCCCCAACAACCCCCACCCCCTCGTGGACGTGCCCCTGCCGCACAGCGAGCCGTAATCAGGGGAAATAAGTCCCATTTGTCTTGATATACTTGTGTTGATTATGACAGCGGCCCTTATTTACGTGTACATTGGATCTGATTTACATTCGCCCGCTTTCGCCTTTTAGGAGAGTGATTATGCGGAAGTCTGTCCTCCATTTCCCTAACTCCATTCATCTTTCTGTCGCTTCACCTTTCTCTCTGCATTTCTATTCTTTCTTTTTTTACTTCTTTTTTCTGTCATTATGCTCCCTTTCCCTTTTTTTCATTCATTTGCTATGTCTTTCATTCTGTATCCTTCTTTCTATCTATCTTTCCCACCCATTCTGTCATCCTGTCTTTCTTTTATTATGCAGTTTGTTGTATGTTTAGTGGCACGGCTGCTTTAAGTGCTGTGGTGCCGTGTTCTTTCTCTTTCTTTCATTCTTTCGTTTTCTTTCATAATGTATTTCTGTCTCTCTCTCTCTCTCTCTCTCGCACGCTGTGTCCCCCTGTATCTGTATGTGTGTGTCGATCTCCAGATGTTGTTCTGGAGAGATCTCTTCAAATGTAAATCTCTGGAGGTTCCAGAATCTTCCGTCACTGTAGTGTGATGGTGATTATCTTGTGCTAAGCTTATAAACTTGGCTCAGAATACAGTAGAGATAGAACTGCTGCATATTCATAATATATATATATATATATATATATATATATATATATATATATATATATATATATATATATATATATATATATATATATACAGTGGGTACGGAAAGTATTGCGACCTCCTTACATTTTTCACTCTTTGTTTCATTGCAGCCATTTGCTAAAATCAAAAAAGTTAATTTTATTTTTCATTCATGTACACTTGGCACCCCATCTTGACAGAAAAAAACAGAAATGTAGAAATTTTTGCAAATTTATTAAAAAAGAAAAACAGAAATATCACATGGTCATAAGTATTCAGACCCTTTGCTTAGTCCCTTTTGAGCTAGTACAGCCATGAGTCTTCTTGGCAATGATGCAACAAGTTTTTCACACACACACACATATATATATATATATATATATATATATATATATATATATATATATATATAGGTAGCTTATTCAGCTGTTGCTAGTGACTGGCTAGACTACTTTTCTTTCCCACTGCTAGCAGGCAGCATTATCTAGTGATGGGAGCTCTATTACTAACATATGTAGAATGACAATTTCAGGGTATTTACTAACATTTTCTCACCGAGTGCCTTGACTTGTCTAGTAATGCGTATTGCAGAGCATCTTATATGTCTCAGACTATATATATTTATAGTGACTGGCTTGCAGGCAGCATAACCTAGTTATGGGAGCTCTATTACCTGCATATGCAGAATGACAATTTCAGGGTATATACCTTAAATATACATTTAAAAACTAACATTATTTTACCCAGTGCTTTGACTTGTCTAGTAAGGTGTATTGCAGAGCATCTTCACAAATATATATAATTTATATATAAATTGCTTTAAAATTTTAATTTGTATTAAAGTAAAGAGTGATTTCGGCCTCTCCGGTAAAGTTAGGTGGGGTTGGCAGGGGAAGAGAAGCCCCGCCCCTCCTTTTGATTAACAGAAATAGCTCGGTGTGTCTTCTACCGCTGACCCACTGGCCCTTGGAGCCTTCATTACCGTCCTCCACTCTGCTGCAGTTGTGTAACTCTGCGTGTTGATCCGCCGCCCGCTCTGCTCTTCGCTTTGATGCCGGGGGTTCATTAGAGGTGAAGCTATTCAGGAATATCACGGTGTGTGTTCATCTACCGCACACATAAACACAACGTTTACACACACACGCAGCTGCTTTCCTGACCATTGTTGGAGCAGAATGGACGGGGCCTTTGAAGACGGCTCCGCTGCTGAACCCCGTGTACTCTGCAGGTTGTAATTTGCTTAGCTTCCCGAGCGCACACGCATCCAGCAAGGCAACTTTTTAATAGCGGTTTTGTTTCCTTTTTTTTCCCTCTCTCTCTCTCTCTCTCTCCTTCTTCGTCTTCCTCTTCACTACGTGGAGCTTTGTGCTTTGATTATTAGGTTAAAAGGCACCGATGATCAACGAGTTTAATATGAATTCAAGGAAGGAGGACGCGAGCCGTGCTGTAGTTAAGCAGCGCATGCACTCCGGTTAAGGACTGTATTGCCGTGCGGTTGACTGTGCGGTATATTGCCGGAAAGGAGCGAGGGGGTCACATCTAGAACCACTCATTCATTAGGAGAGCCGAGCTCGGCAGCCTGAAAACATTCCAGTTTCATTAAGCCTCATGAATGCGGGAAATAAAAGGCGGGGATTGTGCTGTTTCTCGCCGACGCCATGCCATTGTCTGCGGGAACAGATGGGTTTTGGAGAAACGAGAGAATGCGAGACAATGAGAGAGCGAGAGAGAGGCAAGTTTCCTCTCTGAGTCGGTGTCTCTCGATCAGTTTGAAGGCCCAATCTCTTGCTGTCCTATTCACCACATACGGTGGCTGCGTGCTAACAAAACCTTACAGCATCCAGAGCAGCGGATTAATTAGAGAAAGGATGGGCGAGGCTGATAGAGAGAGAGAGAGAGAGAGAGAGAGAAGGAGAGAAGCAGGAGTTTGGCCGCATGCCTGAGAGAACCGTTCGAAAGTTCTTTTTCTGTTATTAGGAACGCTCGGACAACCGGGAGCACGCTCGTCGGTTCTTCGAGTGGCTAATTAAAATCGGGTGATGGGCTCTATTGTACTGCCAAGTCCCTCTGGGTGGAGAAGCCCCGATTTAGTCCCACCGCGGTCAGCGTTTAGGAGCAGAAGAAGCCACTGCCCCTGCCCAAGGCTCCCTTTTTCGCCGATCGTGTGACCAACTGCTGGTTTTCTACACCCGTCTGGCTTGTTCACTCTTTCTTTCGCTCTTACAGTCATTGCTCACGTTCTCACTAGGCCTGAGCATTGCTAGTCAGCTTATAATACTAATGTATCATCACAGTGCTTATACATATACATATCACACTATATACATATCATATATACATATCACACTATATACTTATCGTAATCCGACCGCCACCGTATGATATGCCTCACACTAGAAGCCTCACGATACATGATTTCTCTCAACACTATACATCTCATGATATGAGCATAACAATAGAATATATATCACGACACAGGCATCACATTGGGTGTGACAACACAGGCAAAGCAATGGAACATGACACAAGCATCACAGTATATATATATAATGTCCTGCAATACAATTTGATACGCCTCATAATCCAACCTTTACCATGTCATGATGCACTTCACAACACAACAAGTGATGCAATGATACGAGCGTCTCTGTACAATATGTATCACAATGCCAGCATCATAATACCCATCACAATAAAAGTACCAGGAGGCAATATGAGTCATGATTCAAGCGTTTCACGCTAAAAGCGTTCAGGGACATAGAAAGACAATATAAGATATAAAATATAAAGTATCAAATTGATAATATAAGTGATGCAATACAGTATGTGTGTAACGATATGAGCGTCACCGGATGTATCACAATACCAGCAACACAATGCAAAGTGTATTATGATACAAGGGTCAGGATACGATACAGGAGTGACAATACAATGTGCATCACGACCCGACCCGAGCCGTGCATATCATAATACAGTTGTTACAGTACAAGCAACAAAATGTAAGACTTATCGTGATGAGTCCTGATTTGATACGTACCATAATAATTTATAATATAATAATAATGTATATATAATATAATAATATAATAAATAATATATTATTATTATAATATAATTATATAATGTATGTATAAGATACATATTATGACACAAGCATCACATTACAATGCGTATCACAATACAAGCATCATGCAATATGATTCAAGCCTCACAGTATTATATATATATATATATATATATATATATATATATATATATATATATATATATATATATATATATATATATATATACCATAATTATGTATAATATAATAATAAAATAATGTATACGATACATATTATGACACAAGCATCACATCACAATGCGCATCACAGTATTATATATATATATATATATATATATATATATATATATATATATATATATATATATATATATATATATATATGATGTAATACGTACCATAATAATTTATAATATAATAATAATATATATAATATAATAAATACTATAATAGTATTATAATGTAATAATATAATATATGTATACGATACATATTATGACACAAGCATCACATTACAATGCGTATCACAATACAAGCAACCCAGTATGACATATATATATATATATATATATATATATATATATATATATATATATATATATATATATATATATATATATATATATATATATATGTATTGATACAAACAGAACAATGCAATGCATCTCTCTCTCTCTCTCTTTCTCTGACGATCCGGGCTAAAGCGCCTCTATCAGATAAATATTGATGGATGCGCCGCGCCCCTTTCCTTCCACCTCACCCGCGCTTGTCAGAGGCGCCGAATCTATTTAATTAAAGCAGATAACAAACTTTAGCCTCCAACATGACAGTGATACGTGGGAGCCCTGTCAGGCGGAATCAAGCTCCTCTCCCAACGAGTCAATAAGCGAGCAGGCCCAGGCCGCTTTTCCCCACGTCCTCTGGAGAGTTCCGTCTTTTTCCCATGCTACCGGCGTGACCTTGCGTGTCTTTTTCTCCACAGACCACCCCCAGGCCTGGCTCGCGTGTTAGAACAGGAAGGAGCAGGCTCGGAGCGAAGGAAAGCGAAGGGGGAGAAGAAAAAAAAGAAAAAGAAAAAAGCACTTAATTATATGTCATATTAAGTCATGTATGAAGAGCCAGTCAGCTTTCTGTGGTGGATACCATTAGGAATATGGGCTCCTCGTGTCAGGAGCAGCAAGCCGTTCCTAATAGGCTGAGTAATGGCAGCGGTCGAGGAGAGGGGGTCCGTCTCACTGAAGCGTTTATTTTTCGTCAGCTAATTTGTATTTAAGCCCGGCTGAAATGGCTCTCGGTCAGGTTAAACATTTGGGTACACTACGCTACTTTTAAAGCTAGTCCACTGACAGCGTCCGTGCGGGGTCACGCACCAAAGACGGCCGTAATTTGCTTTTATATCACCATTTGAAGACCCCTCGGCCTCCTTAAATAGTCCCCCGGACACCCTGATTCAACAACAAAGCCATCTATACCCTTCCTTATGTGTCCTCTTAAGAGCCCCACATAGCTGAAAAGCCTCCCACCACTAACCCACAACCACATACCCCAAAAACCACATCTGCCTTTAACCATGCACCCACCTCTACTGCCCTGACCCATTCAAACACCCACCTGTGCCCCTCTGTACTCTCGCCACACATCCAGAAAACTGCATTAGACCACCTCTACGCACCCACCTTCCCTTCTAGGGTAAACTTCACACAGCTGTGCTTTGAGGGTCAAGGGATGTTGGGTGGGAGGGGGGCTTCTCCAGGACCATCTCTCTCCTCTTACAGTAATCAAGGTGAAAGGCCCTGCCGTCCACACGCCATCTGTTCACGCACACGCTGCCCCGTGCTCTGGTGATGTCACCTCTCCCACTCTGCTGCCTCTGTGGGGGCTTGCGTGTGTAGTTTCAGTAAGTTTGTGTGCATGGTTGTGTGTGTGTGTGTGTGTGTGTGTGTGTGTGTGTGTGTGTGTGTGTGTGGAAAACGTCCTTTTCCTTCACTCAGGGCACCTTCACCACATACAGAGGGAGCACTCCACAGCACCTGAGACCCGAGGCCAGTGCTCACTTCTTACTCCCCAGCTGCACCGCTGTCAAACACACACACACACACACACACACACACATTCCAGAGGGCACCCCTTAAGCCATCTCCACCTTCATGCCTGCAATTTGTTTTTTATTGGCTTATTTAATAGAATCGTCACACTCACTCGCTGTATTGCAGTAACACACTTACACTAAATGGCCAACAGAAAATTGTCCAATCAGGTTTATTTATTTTTCTTGCTGGTATCTAAGTAGACAGGCTCTCTCATTGGCTAGGAGCTCCAGGAGCTGAACTGAAGGTCTAACCCGAGCCTATTTGTCTGAACCCAGATCTCACCATCAGGTTCTCACAGCCCGTCTCCAGCTATTAACAGGTTTCCAACTGCTTTATATTTACTCCTCACTCTGTTCCTTCCTCCTTCTTATATAATATATAATAATATATAATAATATATAATAAATCTCTATTTTGGTCGATTTTGAGTTTTCTACATCATTTGAACACGCCAGTGGTTGTAAACATTGTGTGAAAATTCTATGACAAATGGACCAGTAGAAGTTCTCCAAAATAGCTTGGACAGCTTTCTGGTTCCATTGACTTACATTGAAAGTAAAGTATGTTTTTGGTCTCTCCTGTAAAGTTGCAATTTTAGAGATACATGTTTTTCATTGGTCAGAGGCAATATGCTGGAGTCACCTATTTGTGTTGCTGGTAGAATTTTGCATGAGAAAAATCTAAAGTATGTGTGTAACCTTTAGTTTAAAAGAAGCACCTGGTTAAAAAACCTAATATAACTTTTCTTTAATAATAGCACATTTGTTTATATGGCCTAATCAATGCTGCAGAGTGGCTAACGCTGGATACTGATTGGCCAATTCAGATCCATTTTGGATGGAATTTTGTAGTCGGGTGAATTTCAGACTGATGTAAATAGGCTCAGACTTGGAACGCAGTGTTGTGTGTGGAGTTGGACTCTAGATATGAAGTTCTTGGGCTGCGTTCAGGTTTGACTCCTAATTTCAGGCCCAATTAAAGCCTAATGGCAAATAAAGCATTAACACAGAGGGGCCCTGTCTCGGTCCTGGAGATCTACCACTCTCATCTTAGTTAATCTACAACTACATGCAACAGAGCTAACCCAGGTAATGAAGATGCTGGATCTTAACGTTTACCTGGCTGGTAGATCTCCAGGACCAGAATTGAGCATTCTTGCATTAACATAATTAGATGTTTGATTTACATTGAGTGAAAAAATACATCACTTCTGGAAGTTCTAGGTATGTTATTGACTGAATACTAGCCTACGTTGGATGTTAGAAAAGGAAAACAGCGGCAGCAGCTGTCTACCAGAGTCACCATAACACTCTCACCATACATACACGCTAGCTGGCAACAAGTCAATGGTGTTGGCTCAAGTTTGTCTCTAGTGGATGTTCTTTTGTTGAAGTTTGCAGGCTTCTCCTCTATATTTGGAATATTACTATTATTATTGGAAATAGAAAGGAATGGGGGAAGGAACAAAATGTTCAGAGACTGGGATTGGTCAGAGGATTTAGTTTGAGCCAATCAGAATATCGTTTCCACGTATCATAGCTCAGATTAAGCGGTCGCTAAATCGCGGCTTGACGCTTGTCACTTGCTGGCCTTCTGGTGTGAGTAAATAATACAATGTAAACTATACAGACGTACATAGATGGCTGTAGAGTCAAAGTTTGATGCTAAACTTGCAACATCTCTTACTAGACTGGTAAAGAGTGAAGAGGGAGGAGGAGGGACTGTGCATTTGCTTGTTTCTTCCCATAGAAGTGAACTCCACTGCTTTCTGGTGATATGTTGCCCCCTATCGTTCGGACATTGGAACTCCTTTAACATGATGGAAATTTCTGGAATTATACAAAACCGTTGACTAGGGGTGTAAGAAAATATCGAAAATATCGAATATCGGGATATAATGTTTCATGATACTGTATCGATTCCCAAAAACACAGTATCAATACACAGATTCTGGCAGACAGGGAATCAATGTGTGTTGTGTTTAAACATCTGACCACTAGATGGCAGTGTTGTAATCTGTTGTAAAGCTCCACTCCAACATTACCAAGCAGCACAAGGGCGCAATGCTATTGTAAGCATTGATAAACCTGTTCATACAGTGGTGTATTTTAATAGTAGGATTTGAAAAATTGCAATATATCAGTATCGCAATATATCGTGATGTATTAAATCGTGACCTCTGTATACATATTGTATCGCCAGGTTCTTGCCCATACACAGCCCTACTGTTGACTGAGGATTTGTAGGAAAGTTGGATGAAGTTTATATGGTTTAAGTGGGAACCGGGATTTAAAACATACAGAGCTTATAGTTTGTAGGTGGTAACAACTTCTAAGCTCATCTAAGCTGGTTTATGCTGATCTGGTGATCATTCTGGTATCATTCATATCTTTGCACACGACTATAGACCAATATCTATCACATGCTTTCAATGTACTGTAACATTACAAGCTCTGAATGTTTGTATTACATCAAGAACATCCATGGATAAGCGTGAACGTGAATGGTTATTAGCTTAGCACTAACATACTAATAGAAACCTCATAGGGGCGCTAGCTGAGTTTTGACATTTATGGCCCAAAGTGAAGGCGCGACTCTACTAGTCACGGTTTGACACAAACACACATCCGCACAGTGTCGACGGGACGCTCAGCTGAATCCTAATACTGTGATATTCTGCTATTCATATATTCATATGTGCACTTACATTCAGCCCCTGCTGGGACGGGGATGAGCACAGTGCGCGAGAGGAGCCCGCCGCTTCCTTCGCTGTTCAGAAGTGATGAGTAAGTAAAGCGCTCGCCTCTGAAGGACAAACACAGGCTGGCGTGCGCGCGGAGCTGTCTGTCTGCAGCTTGTCTTTCATGTGTTATTGTAAAGGCTGCTGCTGCAAGTGAACGCTGCTGTGCTGCTTGCTACGTTGTCAGCGCCAGTGCTCTTCTTTGTGCCTCTTGCCAGCCAACCAAACAATAAATGTATCAGCGCCGGCGCAGCGAGTGTTGAAAGATTCTTTCCAGCAGGTTTCCCAGCGTCTTTTTTTTTCTTCTGCGGCTGAAGAACGCCGTAGCGAACGGTAGCGCTTTCACGCCTCCCGGACTCTAAACGCCGTCCCGTATCTCTCTGCTAATGCGCTGGCGCCAAGTTACGCCCAAGGCAAGGCGTATCTGTATCAGTGTGAGTGCGTCTCAGCAGAACAAGTCTTCCTCTCAGCTAGAGCTGTGTTGCTATAGTGGGAGGACGAACCAGAAGAGCGTTCCTTGAGACAGGAACACGCGTTCTCCGCACACCAAAGGAGAGCGTATCCTCTGTAGCGGCCTGCGGGCACGGAATTAAAGCCCCGAATTAAATCCACGGGTTTTAGGCTAGTTTTACACGTTCGTGCAGCTTCGATTGATTGCTCAAGACCTACGTGCGACTAGACTGCACTTGAGTTGGAGAATGTAAAGCATCCTGCAACTCGTTTGAAACTCGGCTGCCAAAGTTAGCGAAGCTAAATTGTGATACCACGTCACATGATCACATCAAATGACATAGGTTTAAATCATTGATTTGATGGGGTCAGTGGACAAGACAATGAGCCAGACAGGAGCAGCAAATAAACCCTTCAGTGGATTGTTTCTCTTTGAATCTGCAACAGTTGAAAGGTGCAGCTTGTAGGATCTTTAGTTTAAAACTTTCCAAAACAAGCTAAAAAAAAAGCAATAGCAGTTACGTCAAAGACCTGTCCTGCCTCGTAATACTTCAGTGAGTCACTGAAGTCTGATAGTTTGATTCTAAACTTGTAACGTTTTGACTAGACTGGTAAGGAGTGAAGAGTGAGGAGGAGGTACTGTGTGTTTGCTTGTTTCTTTCAATAGAAGTGAACTACCAGTCAAACGTTTTAGTACACTACCAGTCAAACGTTTTAGATACACTACCAGTCAAATGTTTTAGTACACTACCAGTCAAACATTTTAAAACTGATCTAAAACGTTTGACTGGTAGTGTATTAAAACGTTTGACTGGTAGTGTACTAAAACGTTTAGCTGGTAGTGTATCTAAAACGTTTGACTGGTAGTGTATCTAAAACGTTTGACTGGTAGTGTATCTAAAACGTTTGACTGGTAGTGTACTAAAACGTTTGACTGGTAGTGTATCTAAAACGTTTGACTGGTAGTGTACTAAAACGTTTGACTGGTAGTGTACTAAAACGTTTGACTGGTAGTGTATCTAAAACGTTTGGCTGGTAGTGTATCTAAAACGTTTGACTGGTAGTGTATCTAAAACGTTTGACTGGTAGTGTACTAAAACGTTTGACTGGTAGTGTACTAAAACGTTTGTCTGGTAGTGTATCTAAAACGTTTGACTGGTAGTGTACTAAAACGTTTGTCTGGTAGTGTATCTAAAACGTTTGACTGGTAGTGTACTAAAACGTTTGACTGGTAGTGTATCTAAAACGTTTGACTGGTAGTGTACTAAAACGTTTGACTGGTAGTGTACTAAAACGTTTGGCTGGTAGTGTATCTAAAACGTTTGGCTGGTAGTGTATCTAAAACGTTTGGCTGGTAGTGTATCTAAAACGTTTGACTGGTAGTGTATCTAAAACGTTTGACTGGTAGTGTACTAAAACGTTTGACTGGTAGTGTATCTAAAACGTTTGACTGGTAGTGTACTAAAACGTTTGACTGGTAGTGTACTAAAACGTTTGACTGGTAGTGTATCTAAAACGTTTGGCTGGTAGTGTATCTAAAACGTTTGACTGGTAGTGTATCTAAAACGTTTGACTGGTAGTGTACTAAAACGTTTGACTGGTAGTGTACTAAAACGTTTGTCTGGTAGTGTATCTAAAACGTTTGACTGGTAGTGTACTAAAACGTTTGTCTGGTAGTGTATCTAAAACGTTTGACTGGTAGTGTACTAAAACGTTTGACTGGTAGTGTATCTAAAACGTTTGACTGGTAGTGTACTAAAACGTTTGACTGGTAGTGTACTAAAACGTTTGGCTGGTAGTGTATCTAAAACGTTTGGCTGGTAGTGTATCTAAAACGTTTGGCTGGCAGTGTATCTAAAACGTTTGACTGGTAGTGTATCTAAAACGTTTAGCTGGTAGTGTACTAAAACGTTTGACTGGTAGTGTACTAAAACGTTTGGCTGGTAGTGTATCTAAAACGTTTGACTGGTAGTGTATCTAAAACGTTTGACTGGTAGTGTATCTAAAACGTTTGGCTGGTAGTGTATCTAAAACATTTGGCTGGTAGTGATCTAAAACGTTTGACTGGTAGTGTGTCTAAAACGTTTGGCTGGTAGTGTATCTAAAACGTTTGGCTGGTAGTGTATCTAAAACGTTTGACTGGTAGTGTATCTAAAACGTTTAGCTGGTAGTGTACTAAAACGTTTGACTGGTAGTGTACTAAAACGTTTGGCTGGTAGTGTATCTAAAACGTTTGACTGGTAGTGTATCTAAAACGTTTGACTGGTAGTGTATCTAAAACGTTTGACTGGTAGTGTACTAAAACGTTTGACTGGTAGTGTATCTAAAACGTTTGGCTGGTAGTGTATCTAAAACATTTGGCTGGTAGTGATCTAAAACGTTTGACTGGTAGTGTATCTAAAACGTTTGACTGGTAGTGTATCTAAAACGTTTGACTGGTAGTGTATCTAAAACGTTTGGCTGGTAGTGTATCTAAAACATTTGGCTGGTAGTGTATCTAAAACGTTTGGCTGGTAGTGTACTAAAACGTTTGACTGGTAGTGTACTAAAACGTTTGGCTGGTAGTGTATCTAAAACGTTTGACTGGTAGTGTATCTAAAACGTTTGACTGGTAGTGTATCTAAAACGTTTGACTGGTAGTGTACTAAAACGTTTGACTGGTAGTGTATCTAAAACGTTTGGCTGGTAGTGTATCTAAAACGTTTGGCTGGTAGTGATCTAAAACGTTTGACTGGTAGTGTATCTAAAACGTTTGACTGGTAGTGTATCTAAAACGTTTGACTGGTAGTGTATATAAAACGTTTGGCTGGTAGTGTATCTAAAACATTTGGCTGGTAGTGTATCTAAAACGTTTGACTGGTAGTGTATCTAAAACGTTTGTCTGGTAGTGTATCTAAAACGTTTGGCTGGTAGTGTATCTAAAACGTTTGACTGGTAGTGTATCTAAAACGTTTGACTGGTAGTGTATCTAAAACGTTTGGCTGGTAGTGTATCTAAAACATTTGGCTGGTAGTGTATCTAAAACGTTTGGCTGGTAGTGTATCTAAAACGTTTGGCTGGTAGTGTATCTAAAACGTTTAACTGGTAGTGTATCTAAAACGTTTGGCTGGTAGTGTATCTAAAACGTTTAACTGGTAGTGTATCTAAAACGTTTGGCTGGTAGTGTATCTAAAACGTTTAACTGGTAGTGTATCTAAAACGTTTGGCTGTTAGTGTACCTGTAGGGTGTAGTACCCAAATAAAACCTCTTTTTCCAGATTTTCCACTATTTTACCATCACAGGCCAAAAAACATAAAATACTAAATAACTGTAATGATTAAACATGGTTTGAGGCAAGTTTACAGCAATCCAGGCATGTGGTTTTTAGCATGCTGCTAATTGGTCGTAAGCTTCCATTACTTGTTAGCGGTCCTACAGCTTCCGTGCCCGAAAGAAATCTGAAGAGGAAATCGTCGGGCGTGAAACTCGTCTTGGCTCGTATGGACTACAAGTGGGAAACTGCGTGAGTTAGTTTTATTTTTTCTGCTGAACTGCTCCTTTAAAGGGCAGCACTGATATCGTGCCAGACAAATGCTGCCCGAGAGTGAGACAGATGTGCAGCACCGAGGGCTATTACAGTGTTTGAGAGTCTGTTGTGGCATATTCAATAGCATTTTGCTAAATGTATTGCGCTGAAGTGAGCAGCCGGCGCGGGGAAAGCAGAAATCTAATTCCGACAGCGCTGCGCGGGGCCTGCTGACAGATGTGTCAGGTGATTTGACTGTGGGCTTGCTGTGTGGCTGTGAGCTGTACATGGAGGGTAGTGGAGGTGTTAGTTAGGCTTTTCTCAAAGCCGTCGACTCAACTAGAGCTCTGCAACACGACGATGCTGCCAATCACAGCGGAGGCCTGGGTAGGCCGGGGGTGTCCGGTTCTCGCCCTGGAGGGCTGGCATCCATCACACTTCAGCCATTTCCCTGTTTAAACACACCAGGTAACAAACTGCTGAGCTGATTTAAAGGTGCTTGAGCAGCGAAGCAATCTGCTGGGGTAGATTTCTCCAAACCCCCAGATTTCAGGCTTGCTTCACACATACCAGCTCATCTCAATCACAAATTTAGATGCGTCAGTCCACGAAGACCTTGCTGCGGAGGTCCAGTTTGGGCGTTCTGCAACAGTTGAGCTGTTTTCATACTTTTACACTGCGGAGGTGTCTTCTCACGGTGGAGGGATGGATAGAAACACCTGTGGATCTTCTCTCTCTCAAAGGTGAAAGCTTTAAGTGCTGTTCGTCTTATGGGCGGCCTACCAGGTCTTCCAGGTGGTTGTTAGACCACTGCTCAGCAATCATTGTTGTCCCTCAAGACTTCGGTTCGTTAGCAGTGGACCTGTGTTTGAATTTGAAGCTTCATCTGCAGGTAAAAGATGAAACTGCAGGTGTTTTAAAGGTACCCTCCTGTTTGTACCCATCCAAAGCCAAAAAGCGCTACTGCTAGTGCTTCTGTTGTTGTTGTTGTCAGTTTCCTGCGAAGTTGGTATTTGCAGTGCTCTTTTCCTACAAAGGCTGAAACAAATGAAAATGTCAAAGCAAATGGCTAATGTTAATTTAGTGGCTACGTTTAAAAGTAGGACATGACCGGACCCCCCCCCAATGTCTTTCATGCCCACTGTGTGCCTGCCTTTGTAAGTGTCAGCTGCCTGTTTTTAACTTAGCTGATTGTGTCGCAGGTGTGTTGCAGTAGTGAAGAAGGTGCACTGTTGGTTTTTTAAGCATCAGTCGTGATCAGTTTAGTGGGTTTGGTCTCAGCTTATAGACTCTTCTCTAAGGGCACGAATGAGACTAAGACTAAAACCGGCTTGCTGGTTGCCAATTTCTTATCGGAATTTTCTGCTCCACCTTAAATGCCGTAGCAGTTACAAGCAGCAGAATGCAAATGCCGCAGCATTTAAGGTGGAACAGAACGTTCAGACCAGAACCTGCCAAAGAAAACCATAGCTTCTATTGGGGATGGGCTGCCATCTCCAACCAAATCCATATTTGCAACCAAATGACCAGGTTTTAATGGTTTGGTTCTGGGTTTAAGGTCATAGGGTTAAGTAATGGATGGTAGTTGTTTGGAATTGTGGTGAAACCAGACGTCTGAAGGGTCTAACTCTTCTAGAAGCTCACCTGAAATGGTTATGAACACCATGCCAGACGTCTGAGACAAAAATAGTAAAGAACTTTAGTGATGGAACATGGTTTGATGCAAGTTCACAGAAATGTAGACATGCTAATTTGGCGTAAGCTACCATTACCAGTTCATAGTCTTACAGCTTCCATGCCAGAAACCCCTCCTGAAGAATCTGAAGAAGGAAACGTCAGGCATGAAACCAGCTTTTCATGGTTTGGTTCTGAGTTTAAGGTTATGCGGTAATGGATGGTAGAGCTGAAGTTGTGTGTTTACCGTCATTAAAACAAAGGTTGTAAGTTTTGGATGCCATGAGTAAAACAGAGCAATGGACACCAATAGACATCCATAGAGCACCCATGCACGGCAGCACTGAGATCATTTTAAACCACTGCTTTAATGATTGTGCTGTGTTTGATATAAAGCAGTCACTTACTTTACATTGTTTGATGCTTTATATTCAGTAATACGCGGCGTGCAGAGACCTCAGCTACGGCTATGGCTATCATTACACTTCGCATGGCACCTAAACTGGAATTGAAGCCCCCTCTAGCCCTTCTCCAGCATCTCTTTAGGAGACCAGTCCTCTAGGGATCCAGTGGTTCTTCTGTAGGGGTCAGGGGAGGGACAGAAATGTAATCAGTTCAAATGGAAATAAATAAAGTGTCCATTCGTTTCGATTGGAGCCATTTTTATCAAGATTTATAAATAAGCCAGTGCTTGCACTGCGTTGTACGCCGCCCACGCGTTTACCCTGGAGGCGGAGAAAATGTCTGAGAGAGCAGTTTGAGAGTGACAGTGCAGCGCTAGTCTGAAAGAGAGCGACTGAGTGGGGGATGGGCCTACACAGGTAGGTCGAGCACAGTTCAAGCCACAGTGTGTCCTGATGTGACACAAGCTGCGAGTGATAAGAATCTGTTAGCGTTGGTTTTTTTTCGTTGTTGTTCTGACGATAAGTCTGGTGTCACCTGAGCGTTATATCTGTCATTATGCTAGTTTGCTAAGAATGTCATGAAAAAGTGATCTTCATTTTCCGTTTATTATTATTCTGCTATCAAAAAGTTGTAAGGCTGCTTTAGCTTCTGGGCTGCCACCATGAAACTGTAGGATTGTAGTGGAAATATCTGAACAGGGGGCTTGCCAAACACTCCATTAGAATTTGGAACTATTTTCTACTTATGTTTGCACAGCGGTCACGATTCAATATATTGTGATATACTGTGATACTGCAAGCGAAGTGATATATTGTGATTTTTCAAATCCTACTATTAAAACACACCACTATATGAACAGGTTTATCAATGCTTTCAATAACATTGCATCCTTGTGCTGCTTGTTAATGTTGGAGTGGAGCTGAAAATGGATTTCTACACTGCCATCTTGTGGTCAGAATAAACACAACACCCAATGATTCACTGTCTGCCAGGAATCTGTGTATCAATACTGTGTTTTTGAGAATTGATACAGTATCACCAAACATAATATCCCGATATTCAATATTTCGATATTTTCTTACCTCCCTAATGCACTCACTAGGCGGCAGTGAACACGCTTGCCCAGAGTGGTGGGCAGCCCCATCCACAGTGCCGGGGGAGCAGTTGGGCGTTTGTTGCCTTGCCCAAGACAAGACAACTGTTACCTCGCTAATCTACGATTGAAGTCTAAGGTCTTCAGAGATGCTAACTAGTGAGACTTTCTTAACCCACCAAGTGAAGAACATAATAGTACAATTGGGTACAAGTTCTAGGTTCAGCCATGATGGTGTCATTAGTCTATTAGGACACAATGGAAATGTACCAGATCATACAAACTTTAGCACCAAACTTTACCATTATCCTGATAGTTCAACCACCATTTAGCGTCCCCAGTTGTTTAAATCAGACTGTCTGGCTCTACACGACTGGCTCTGCCTCGTTTACCCTGATACTTTTGTTACCAAGTGTCTTGCCAGCACATTTTACAGTCATGGTGTCTGGTGACTATGATCATTCAGGAGATACGATAATAATAAATGCGACCACAGTCTACACTTATAGGCTCAGTGCTGTCACTGTGTTTGGGTCATTCCATGTAATTTTACATGTGAAGCCGTGCAGACTGTTCTCAAACGTTTCCTTTATTTACTTCTATCGATTATTATCTCACTGTTTAAGGGTTATCATTTAACAGGAAGGGCTTTGTCTTAAATATACAGCGCTATGCAAAAGTCGGAGAGCCTTCATTTATTGTGTTTCCAGTTAAAATGATTATTTTCCAGTGGGATCTGACTCCTGCCAACCATGGATAGTGTTTTGTTTGGGTTCTCAGGCTTCTTAATGGTCATACATGATATCTTAGATCTGGTTGTTGTGTGTTACCGCAGCAACTGTGCCTAAATACGATTGTCGGTTTTATGGTTCTCCTAATAGTAGGACGGAAGAGGTTCGAGTGAGTCTTCCTTCTGCTTTACTGGTTGTCTGGCAATTTCATTGAGGCCTCAGTACCACTGGAGCATTTGCAGCAGATAGTGCAGACCTAAAGGAGGTCCAAACCCAAAGGTTCTGTCATGGCTTGGTCAGAGAACCTAGCAAAGTACTCTCAAAAGTTTTCACCGGAACCTGAAAACAATTTTTTTTATTGTCTATCCATAAAGAACCACATGCCTGGACGAAACTGCCCCTTTGTTTGTAGACACATCATTAAGCTCCTTCATCCCTGTTCAGCCAAGTTCTTGTCGGTGTTGTGTTTCTTGACCGTTGGACCCCCCCATTGCAAAAACAAGATAATCCACAAGGAAGCTATGGATCTGAAAGGATGTGTAGCTGGCAAATAACAAGAGCATTTACAGATGAAGCAAAGAAGGTGTCTATATCAATTAAATAAAGGGGGGGTCTCTAACTTTTGCACAGTAATTTTTACTACTAATTACTAATTACTTCAGCAATTATGGACAATGGTGGTCAATTTATGGTAGCAGCATTGTCATGGTAGCATTAGGAGGGGAGGGGGGGGGGGGGCGATAGTGGGCGTCTGACCTGGGGCACTAAATGGTCAGATACGGACGACCTGAGCAAGGTGGCTTGGTTGGGTCTCTATGGACATGTTTGTATGTGGGTATGTTGGGGTGGGGGGTCAGGCAGTGAGAACCTCTCTCTCTCTCTCTCTCTCTCTCTCTCTCTTTCTGTCTCTCTCACTAACTCCCTCACCCGACTCCCTGTCCCTGTAGGAGCTCCTTCATAAACCTCCTCGGGCTCCAAGGTGCTGCTGGGTAACCATAGTGACAGCCCATAATTGGCCTGAGTGACTGTAATGCTGCCAACGTTGCCACACAGCGGTGTTTACTTTAAACGCACACACACACACACACACATACACACACACCAAAGCAGCAGGAAGAGAGGAACATAAAGGAGTTCTTTTGAATGCCATAAAGGCCGGCCTCTTTCTGCCTCTTGTACGCTGGTTTTAATGGCCTGTGCTGAGGGGTGTGTGTGTGTGTGTGCGGTGGGTTTCATAAAAAGACTCCTGCCTCCTCTTCCTCACTTTATCCCTCGCTTGCTCGCTCTCTCTTTCTCTCTCTCTCCCGCTCTCCGTCCCCTCAGGGGTCTCCACGCCCTCTGCTCTGCCCACCATGAGTACAGAATCAAAGGAAACCCTCACTCGCCCTCCCACCCCCCACTCCCTGCACACACCTCACGCTCCAGCCCAGGCAGCGGAATTGATTTCCTGTAATATCTAGGGGGCTTTCAAACAGCGGCCTAATAACGTTATGTGTAAATGAGGCAGGCCCGGGCAGGCAGGACACGGGGCCACACTTTTCAGCCTCTGGTTTTAACCCCTTAAACCCCAGGGCCTGTTTTACACCTAGTACCTGTGCACCAAAGTAAGAATTCTGGAATTTGTGGCTGTTATGCTACGTTTCATGCTGAAGGTCAACAAATGCACATATGCTAATTATTGTATGAAGCAAAAGAAATGGATTGGACTGTATGTATATATTTGTATTTATATGTATATATGTTGTAATTCGTAGATTATAGAACATGCAGGATTTTTGATAAAGGTTTTGAACATCCATAATGTTTCAGCCCACATGCTAATTACATGGCACATAGATTTGCCCTCATTTATGAGGTTGAAGCACCTTTTTCCATACTTCTCTTGGCCTTAAACTACTTTACCTTGAGAAGCACAAGTGGCCATGTGGGTATATAGCCCAATGGTACCACCATAGAACAGGTATTATTTGGATGGTGTGTCATTTTCAGCACTGCATTAACACTGACCTGATGGTGTTATGTTAGGGTCTTGAGCTGGTATGTGTAGATCAGTGTTTAAACATCTCAATGTCACTGCTGGACTGGAAATAGTCCATCAACCAGCAGCATGCAGCCAACAGTGTCCTGTGACCAGTGATGAAGGTCTAAAGGATGGCCAGCTATCGTCTTTGTGACTTTGTATTTACAAGGTAGACCAGCAAGTTAGGTGTGTCTAATAGTGTGGACAGTAAGTGGACGCAGTGACTGCTCTGTGGTGGTCCTGACCATTCCCTCGCAAGTGTGTGTTTACCATTTTTATCTTTTTTTTCACACTCTCAGCTTTCACTGAGGGATCTGTTCAGTGCTTAAGAGCTTGACCACTACTAGATTACGATTCATGCACTCTGAATGGTCTGAAACTTGATCAAGACACAAGCAATCAATTGGAGTCCTCCCACGCTGCTCGATTTTCTCTACCAACTGTCCATTTCAACTGCCCAACATCTGCAGACTAGAGCCAACCAACTCAAACTCAAACAGCCAGACCGTGAATCGAAGATACAATTAAACTAGAAGTCAAATAGTGTCACCCTGGATTAATACAGCACACCGAACCACTGTTACTGTTTAGTCCAATGTAAAAGGAATAGACTGATCCCAGATTCCCATTCTTACTAAGCTTGATAGATACATGTGTTCCTGTGGAAATCTTCGAGAGAGAGAGGTTTACTAACACCTTCGCTGACACTGACAGTGATAAATCAGGATTTACAATAGTCCTGTCCGTAAGGGCTGGTTGGACAATTAAGGAACAGTTTACTCTGCTGCTGGAGCCGAGCGCTTGTCCTCATGTGGTGGCCTGCCAGCACCTCCTCACGGACTTTAATAAACCGCTCTCCTCCGGGAACAGGACACCTCGACCCGTTTGCCAAGGAAGTTAATGAACAGTGAGGCCAGAGCTCCCCCACCGAGCAAAGGGATGAGCAGAACGTGCAGCGTACTTGCTGACAGTTTCAGAAAGTGTGCGACTGACCCGTGCACACGTACAGTTCATATTTCAAACCGTACAATACCCGTCGCCTGGCCTGCCATGCCTGCCTCGCTCAGCGTTCTGTACTCTCCACCCTCCCTCCAGCCTTACGATCTAACAAGACTACAGAGATATGCATCATTCAGCATGACTGTCTAAATAGACTCAAGTGAAATTGGAATGGGGGGGGCGGCTGCATGATGCCAGTGAATTCTAAAGGTGAAATCCGTCTCTGACATTTCTAATTTTTGCCTGGCGCCCATTGAAAAGTGAAGGTCCTGCCCCATGCCCCAGGCCTGCTTTAGGTCATATTAGCATACAAAAGCCTCAGCTGCTGGACCACTTCCCCAGTGACCGCTCCAGATTTGTCCCAGTCAGCCAGGAGCGCTGGCTATCTGGTGGCTCTGGCCAGCACTCCTCGCCAAACTTGAAAAGAATTATTAGGGGGACATATGTAAATAAAAGGAGGTCTGAATGCCATTGCCTGGCTTGATTTGAAAGCCTACCTGCGTGTGGCTGGGATACATGCCGACTGTATCCAAGCTGTGCCTGTCTTTTCAGTAAAACACCTAAGCTGGTTGTTTATCTGATCAATAAGTGTATTTTCACCAGTAAGAACACCAGATATCATTAGAACAGATGTAAATAATCATACATACAATAAAAAGTAACGAATATCTTATGAATATCTTATTGTGAAAGAAGATTGAAGAACAAAGTGTAGTTCCAGATTTCTCCTGGACGCCCCAGACATTGTATGAATGTGTTCAGTTCCTTCAGCAACAATCTTGATTTAGCTTAATGAAGTACTGAGCAGTCAAAGCAGGTATTAGATGAGAACTGTAAACAATACTGGGTTGTTTCCACAAGGAGAAGCTTGGAAAGGGTTAAAGAAATACACTGACATGTAAAAGCACTACTTACTCTATGAATATTTCAAAAATAAAGTGTTTTGCTCAGCAAATAAAAGCTTCCTGTCTGGACAAAATAGCTTTTTTAAATATAATAATGTCCCCAAGTGTCTCAAACGTTTGCACACTACTGTACAATATATTGATGCAAATGTGGTTCATTGAAGATATGAAAAGACAAACATGTAGTACTACACATTGTTTTTTTATTTTGGTTTCCACAAGTTGCTTTCAGCAGCTGCTTTCAGTAGTGCTAGAGGAGGCTTTGGTACAAGAAATAGAATGGGTAAGAGAACAAGAGGCAAAAAGAGAGACTTGCATGTGGAAAGTAGAGAAAATGATATGGAGGAGTCAGGAAGGAAAGGGAAAGAGAGGGGCGTGGTGGGCTTGCTGCTTTGCTGATGAGGGTATGGCTAGGAAAAGGGTAAGGCCTTGTTAGTTAAAACTCAGAAGGAGAGAGAGAGAGAGAGAGAGAGACTCTGGGATGGAGGAGGAGATGCAGAGTCATTGCAGGTAACACACACCCTATAATTACTGCAATCACACGCCGGTCCGCAGGCCCACATTCAGAGTTGAAAACAAGCCAAACTGAAAGGAAGGAAAATCCACAGTGTTGTCAGCACTCTGGCCCGGCACCCATGAAGGCTGGATGTTTACACCGCAATTGCTGAGCTAGGATCCAGTCAAGCCGTCCGATTCAGTTTTTTTTTCCCCTGCCGCTGTTATGCAAAAGAAGCCCCCGTCTCTCTCAGCTCGATACACGCGCGCAGCTTTATTGATTATTTTATTTGCCAAATGAAGTCTTCAGATGAGTGTGCCCGGCCGAGTGCGCCGCGCTTCGCGTATCTACGTCCTGGCAGAGAAGCGAACTCTTTTAATATAATTGATGTAATATGACACTAGCAACAATAAGGTATAACATCTAATCACATTAAGTAGTCATCACAGAGCTGTAATTAAACTGCTGGAGACAAGTGATTACCAGGCCTGATAGAGACGGGAGAAATATAATTGCAGCATTATGCAAATACTAATATCCCCTGCCTTTAATTGCTGGGTTTCTCCTAATATTTATCAGCTCTGTCTCTCCACTGGCAGGGTGGTGACCACAGTGCTGAGGGATTCTGGGCGGCAGAATCAGCCTCCCTGATTGGGAGAATGGCTCTGGGTGATCTAGGAGCAGCTTTTCTGGTTGACTTTCAGCAGATTTCCGGCTCCAGCTGGTTTCATTTCTAGCAGAAATGCAGCAGGACCCGGTCAGTTTCGCCCAACCACGTCATTTGGGCAGTTTGCGGAATCGCTGACCCGGTGTTAGCTGACTGCTGATTTGCCATAGCGGTACTGGTGCTATATTCAATGGCCGCAAGATGTTGGATGGAATAGTTCTACTTTGGGAAATGTTCTTGTCTTGAGTTTGGTTCTGTGCTCTTCCACATATAAAGATCTTACACGTCTCCTCGTTTGTCTTTGGTTTGAGGAATGAGAAACAGTTCTCTCTTTCTGCTAGTCTCTTGGTAAAAATGATTTTTACCAATTTACGGCAATTCAGGTTTGCAAATATGAAAGTTGGAGAACCAGTTCTACTTCTAGTTAGAACCAAATCTACTTCTAGACTGAAGCTCATCAACTCTGGGTCAAACAGGCCAAACAATGACAACACGACGTCGCAACAAGTTACTTTGATGAAATCATCCTCATGAATTGGAAAACAAAGAATAACATTAACATTGAAAATCAATGAACCCATCAGACACACCGATTCAAACCCAGTTTGGAAACATCTAATTCAAACACTACAGTAAATAATATAACAATCAATAGCTAAAAAAAATACACACACTTGAATAAATAGGTGAACAAGGTTTAGGTATAAATGGATATATGTGTGTATACATATGTTTTTTTTTTTTGTTTGTTTGCTTGGTTTTTTTTCTTTTTTCTTTTTAAAGAAATAAATATACCTCCATATACCTCCTCCTGCATTTCACTCCCTGCTCTCTCCAATTCGGAACCCCCCAACCCTATCTGCATGGAAAAGAAAAAAATGTTGCAGCAATGATTGTTGTTATGAAATAAATATTAAGGAATTAATAGTCCTCCAAAGAGGGGCGGGTGGAGTCCAAGAGGTGGATAAGGGGACCCTGGTCCCCCAAGGACCCCTATATTTCACACCTTTTGCACTTCTTGCGTCCTATGATTACTAAGCAAAGCGACTAGCAACAGAAACCTGAGTGAAGCTTCGCAAGTTGATGTTGACACCAGTGTAAATATTGTTTAATGGAAGTCTGAAGATTGAAAGTAATGATAATGCAAACGAGATGTAATCCTATATATAATCCTACGGATTAGGCAAAACAGCAGGAATGGATTGGCCTAGCCTGCTAATGAAGTTAGCAACGCAAAGGCTATTCCCACACAACGTTTTAACCACAGAGGCGTCCGCGAAGTCCCAGCTGCCGGAACCCTTTCTGTTTATTTACGGCCCTTTGGTTTGTTATTGGGTTTTAGTGCGCGGTTATGGCCCGGCTCTACTTAGGAAAGTTCCCAAAAACAGCTGTCAAGAATTGAAATATGAATATTTCATGGCGTGCCAGCTGGAGTGTTTAGCGGCGATCAATAAAGGGCACGGATCGCAGCGGGAAAGGTATTTTTCCCAGCGTGAGGTCCACGTCGCACTAGGGTTTTTTTTATTTCTTTTTATTTTTTTTGCTTCCCAGCTTCTCCACTAATTAATTTAGCCTCTGCCTAGCCCACGGAGCCCCCCGCACTCGGCTAGCCTGCCATCTCCCCCTGCGCTTTTGTGAGCCTGTCACTCATCGGCCCGCTTGTCAGAGCTCGGTCTTTGATGACTGCCGCTGTTAAATGGAGCTTTCGGTTTAACAAGTTGAACTGTCTATTTGGGTCCTTCTGCTGCGCTTTGTGCCAAGAAGTCAGCGGCCCCAGCGCTGTAGTGGGCACGAAGGTTCCGGGCCAGACAAGTGCAAGTGCCCGGGCGCCCGTGGGGCAGTGTGCGTCAGCTCCCATGATGCTCCTCTGCTGGCCCCGCTGCTCTGGTGAAGAAGGGCCGGCGGCGAGGTTTGATTGGATGCTCGCGGGGTTTCAATCAAGCAGATTCTTTCTCAATCTGCTGTTAAAGCTGGACAGGCGGAGCTCAGCAGACGCTCAGCGGCCTCCTTCTGCAGGCGTGAAGAGAGGCGACGGAGCCAGAGTCTCTCTCTCTCTCTCTCACACACATACACACACACAGGCGGAGTGGCACAGAGCTGCGACAGGGCCAGGCCTGATTTAAAGACTCTCCAGGCAGCGGAGCGACACCTGTGCCAGTCAAAAGACCCAAATGAGCACCATTACAGAGCGAGAACGTCACAGCCTGGCAAAAAGGTCCCGCGCTGGCGCCACAGTGCTGGAATGCATGCGGTTTCAGCTGAACTCGGTTGCCCTTGGGGAGATTTTTGTTCCCTCCCTGTCTTTCAGGAAGGATGGTCGTTTCATCCTTGGGAACTAGGGGCTAAAGGGGGCTTTATGTGTTTATATAAGCCAGTTATAAAAGCGAGCGAACAGATAGTCGCATGGATTATTTCTTTTCCAATGCTTGTACCCTTGCCTTGCCGTTCCCGTCAGGTAAGGATTACGCCAGGCTTTTAAACCAGGCACATACGTACCACCCTCCAGTCGTCTGACGTGGTCTTGGAATGATTACTGGATTACTGTTGTGTTCTGCTTGGACATGAAGAACAAAGATAATGGAGGGACTCATTGCAGCAGACAGGTGTAATTCTTACCTGACAGGATTGGCACTATCATTAAGGCTCTTGGATGCTCAAGCAAGGCGAGGAAAAGATTATGTATCTGATTTTATGTCTAGGGACCTTCTATCGATACATACATAGGTCAGACAAGGAGACTCTCACATGACCACACCATGCTGGAGCTAACAGGGTCTGTGGAGTTCCTCTGTTTGTGTGCGGTGCACAGACGTGTGCGTTCGTCTGGGGGATTGCGATCCTGTGTAAATCCAGAGCACTCAAGCCCTCTTGTGCTGCCACCCTTCAGGAGGGGGGCTAATTGATTTTTATCACCAGATTGCTCATCTTATTAAAAGGCCTAATCGGCACGGCAGTGCTGGGCCACAGGGCACGCACGGCCACCGACTACAACCAGAGCGGCGTATTTATTCTCCTAATGCTCTTACCTCACTGAGAAAGGCAATTACTCGGTGCGCCCAGATGCAGGCTTCTAATGGAGATTAGGAATCAATCAGTGGGCTCGGCGCTGGTTTTTGGGTAAACCCCGGTCACGGCCAACTGAACCTTATATAACAAGCGGCGACCAGCTTACTGCAGCGGGGCTGCTTCCCGGTTTTGAAAGAGAGGTGCATTGTGGGGGTTAGAGTTCAGAGAAAGCAGCCTGATCCCAGACATGACGCTGAAAGGACGACTATCTCAAATACATTAGGCAGTGACTCATATTTAGCATTGTAGCCAAGACACAAGATACAAGTCCTAGACTTTTAGTAGTTGAGTCAAGCCCAAGATCAAGAGCTTCCCAGACCAGGAAAAGATCGTGACCAGATTAGTCTAAAAGAAATCTATAATTTGTTATGTAATTATACCTAATACAGAGTGATATATGTGATAATATATTTTGTATATTATTGTTTTGAAGCCCAGCAATGTACGCCATCAGTCGGAGAGACTAAACAAAGTGAGATTTATAAATTGAGCCAGAACTCTGTTTGGGGTCTTACATTCTGGCGCCTGGAACTGCTGCACCATCTACGGTGAAACTAGAAAATGAATGAATCTGATGAATAGGAAGTTGACTTCAGCTTCGTTTCCGCTCCTCATTCTAATATCCAGCACTTGGTAGCTGTTGAACCAGCCTTCTCTTGAGAAGTCAGAAAAAAAACTTTGGTTAAATCAATGGAAGTGATCGTTCATGAGCCATGAGTTGCAAGAATTTGGGATTTGATTGTATTCAGTAACACTTCAGCTTCCATTTACCAGCTTCTATTTATATGGAGGCAGTGCACTCTACAAGTCTACAAGGCGAGATTAAGATTGAGAAGAGACAGAGACCGCTTGTTTATGATGAGACCGGACTCAAGTACTCCTCATACAGTGGATCTATAATCTGAAAGCCAGCACTACAGTATCTTCTTCTAAAACACCAATGTGGACGTTGTAGATAACTAGTGCGGTTTGAAGGAAGCAGAACAGAGAATACCAATGAATAGTGAATTGTCTGAAGTGCTAACTCCAGGGCATTGAAGATTTCAGGATAAAGCTCAGCTCAACACCGAGGTGGAAGAGTATTATAGCAGCAAGACCTTACCTTACGAACATGCCTATGAGAGAAGCAGGAGAAGAAAGCATGGGCAAATACGTTTTTTCATGGTCTAGAGTGATCTTTGGTCAAATCCTTTGGGTATTAGGTACCAAGCTCTGGCAATTAGACCCCTAGATTTGGTGGGATATCTGTAAGCACCCAGTCAGGTTTGCTAGACATCTCAATAGAACCGGATAGATCTGTCAAGATTTTCCACCAGCTTGGGGAGGATTTTCACCTGTGATGTGTGTGGTTTGTGTGGTTTGTCTGCAGAGTGAAAGTAAATCTTGGTTCCCCCCGTAGGAGGGTCTCTATACGTTTTTTTTATGCCTTTAGTCTTTCTAGAGCTTCTCTAGCAGCCGGGAATGACTCCCTTAAGCTATGGTTCCTTAGCGGTAGCAGGCAGACGCGTTGATCAGGCCAGTGGCCAGAGTCAGAGCGGATCAACAAGAGAGGAGAAGGGCCTTGGTAGATTGCAGCTGACACATGAGCGTTAGGGTTTTTTCTCTCTCTCTCTTTCTCTCTGTCTCTTACCACTCTTGTGCTACAGATCCCAGCTGATCAAAGCCTCTTCCTTTATCTCTCTTATATCTGTGAAACAGTTGCGGGTAAGACCCCTCAACAAAAGAAGCCCCGCTCGCCTTCATTAAGGGTCGTGATTTCCACCCATCCGCAAAGGTGGAGGGAGGATGGGTGAACTTGCTTTGCTCTTTGCCGGTGCCGCCACTGCTTACGGGCTGCTTGCTTATCCTATTTATACCCCGCACGCTTGCTTATTGCTCACTTCTCTTCAAACGGGGAAGCTTTCAATCCATTAGAAGATCCGCGGGGATGCATTATTCAATGCTGACTTGTCATTGCTGTGAGCGCCTTGTTTACTATAGCCCCTGTCTGTTTACCATAGCTCATGAAATATGGATTTTTGGCGGCCCGGACTTTTCGGGTGTCGGCACAAGCGGCCGAGGAAGCCCTCAGAGGACGTGTTCAAAAACAGTCCCGATGTGAAGGGTGGAGCGGAGATGAAAAGAAGAGAACCCTCATTTTCTTTCAGATTAGTCTTCATGTCAGACCAGCTTGTTGCGTCTAGTCCCAACTTTTCTTTCAGCTATACTGTTACATCTGCCATAATGACTGCAGCCCAATACTGTAAGCTGGAGATACCCAGTTGAATCTGAATTCAAACTAGACTCAACTTGTTGATCAGGCACAGAAGGCAAAGAACTTGTCTTGGTGAGCTAGTGAAACCGATATGTAAATAGGCAATATGTAAAATGAGAGGAGCTTTACAGGTAATGGGTGAAGTTTTGCATGCCATGATAGGTTCTGTTTTCCACCATAGAAAGCTGTAGAAGATTTTAAAGTAGGTGGAGGGGCATTTGAGGGGAATACCTATGGAATTGCACATGTAGATCCATCGGTTGATCATGGGGATCTCCCTAAACTACTTAAATGCAAAGCTCTACCAGTGTTTTCACTGTCACTAGATGAGTAATCAAGATTTAATCTCTGTCCAAGAGAGAGCGGAGGTTGTCTTGCACATTAAAAGTTGGGCTGGCATTGAAGTTGAGAGAAGGCAGAGTCCAGTGTCCCTAAGAAGAGAAGGCAAAAGCCTCTGGCCCTTCTTAGGTCAGAGGAAATGAGAGGAGGATGCTTCCTGAGGAGGCGGGGCTGGGAAGCCAGCGAGTGGACATGGCTGTGGCAGGGGTTTTAGCCTGATGACTCACAGCCTGTGATTTGTGGTGAAAGTATCTTCTTGGCCTGTCAGTTTTAGCAAGTGTCGGCTACTGTAGCTGCGTATGCGCCTGATCTGTGACACCCGCTAGCTGGCACCAGGCCCATTTGAAGGGCGACCTGGTTGTGTAGCATATGGTTCCACTTAACCACTGTCCTTCTGAGCTGCAAAGAATGTTCTCTCTCAAAACCGAGCCAGGGACAGCCCGTGGTTTTCATTCCGATTCATTGCGCCGAAGGCTTGCGAAGACATCCCATTGCTTGCCATCACATAAACTTCTTGTTTTTTTCCAATTAGTTGATAAGACTTGTTTTTCTTTTTGCGTGTGTATGTGTGTGTGTGTGCGCGAATCTGACAGGCACCATCTCTCTCGGATTCTGGCAGGGGGTTAATTGAGTCAGCGGCAATCAGACCTTCTGAAACTCGCTGCAGCGGAAACTTTCCCTGTCACCTTGAAAATCCCCCAATCACGGGGGAAAGCACAGGAAAACTCCCTCTGAGTATTGACTGGGCCACTCAAATGAAATGGAGGCCTAATGACACCCATTCCCGTCCACTGGAGGTGAAAGGGGGGGGGTTGCCAGGGTCATGTGGATGAGAAACCGGCTTCTGCATATGACCGATGCTGTTCTTATTGAACTCTTGGGCAGCCAGAGTTGATCTGAGTTGAATTAAGTCAGGTACAAATGGAGACGGTGAAGGGGGAGAAAGAAAAATCCATGCTGTTGATCTATAAAACCCATTAGGCCGTTCGATTAGGATCATACGGCTTATTTTCCCGAGAAAGCCGCGATCACACTTCTGGCCTGACACCGCGTCACACTCCTGAGGATACACGGAGAAACAGCGGAGGTCGACTGACACCTCTGTCAGACCACCAGCTCACCCGGGGACCTTCAATTTCCACCAGACGCTGCAATTTCTCTCTTCACTTAAACACAGTTCTAGTTTAGTTTTTGGCAAATTATGATGCTTTACAGTCTGCCGTCTTTGATAGTCTACAGTCCCCCCTCCTTTCCTAAGAACTACAGCAAAAAATCACATTTTCTCAGGTTCCCGCCTTATTTCAAAGTGTGTCTGTTGTCCGATGAGTCATTAGTTTTGCAGTGGAGCCATAAAGCCAATGTAGCTAATATAAAACGAAAGCTTTCACTGCTCCTCATGAGTTGGGAATCACTTGTCATATTAATAATAGTTTTATTTTAATAATAAAATATATAAAATTATTAGAAGTCATGACTATAAGGACTGTGAGGTCTGGACCTTGGCAGCACCATCCTGGAAAACAGCACTGGTAAAGTGGTAGCCCACTCTGGGATATGGCCACAGGTATCTTAGGCCTACCAAAAGGTCGTTCATTTTGATTGGGCGCTGTCACTGTATTATAACCTATCAGTTTTTCAAATTGCCAAGCTTATTTGCCTGAGCCATGATTGCTATCCACCATCGCCTTAAGCCTTCGGGTCATTAATAGTGCCTGTCATGCTCGTAACTAGCATATGTAGCCTTGTAGCCTGTTCAGCTGTTCTTAGAATAGCTGTGATGCTAACCAGAGCAATTCTAACTTCTTGAGGTGTTCAGATATGCAACCCAAATACTATATACCAGCATAAAACATAGCTGTGATAAAAATGGGAGAGTTTATGAGAATGTTTAAGAGGTTATTCTAGTACAATGCAAACCACATAGCATGTTTTTATTCATACTATTTATAGCACTGCTAGCTAGCGAGGTGAGTATACCTTAGTGTAGCTCGAGTAGCTGCTTATATTAGGCTACAAGCTCTGCAGTTGGCAATATTAGAAGATTAGATGAGACAATAATGTTTGTTCATACTACAACATGAATTTTGTATTTTGTCTCATTACCTTCAGTAGCCTTACTTTGTGTTATCTGGGGTTCGGTATGGAAAGACTTTTTTAATGTATGTATTTAATGTATGTACCTTTTCAGTAATCACTGAGGACCAAGAAGAGATAGTAGTAGATTTTATATTGCCTAAATCATCACACACCTCAAACTGTGTCCCAGGAAAGCCGCTGTACCCTTACAGAAAATAAGTATACTTAAAGTTAATTTTATTAAGTATACTTTTTTATTCTTTACTATACTAATGTCATTGTACTAGTAGTACATTTGTGTATGTACCACTTTAATACTTCTTGGGACTAAATTGGCCCACTTTTTAGTTTTT
The DNA here is from genome assembly GCA_021613375.1 of Megaleporinus macrocephalus. Lineage (NCBI taxonomy): Eukaryota > Metazoa > Chordata > Actinopteri > Characiformes > Anostomidae > Megaleporinus > Megaleporinus macrocephalus. Next base: position 9,381,194 of record CM038720.1, on the reverse strand, counting down.
AAAAGTATACATTTAAGAACACTTTAAGTGTAAGAGTAGTAAACCAGGTATAAAACTAGTTTACAGCTTTTTTACTGCAACTACACTAAAAGTAAACTTAAGGGTTTACTGTTAGTTTACTAGCTTGTAAGTTTTCTTCAAGTGAACTAAACATAATACTTATAATTTACTGCTTATATTATTGTTGCACTTTAATGTATATGACTAGGTTTAAGGGTTTTTTGCTACTTAAAATAGAACTTAACAACGTTTACTTACTCACCAGAGGACACACGTAAAATAAACAAGACACACTCAGATTAAAAACCATATTTGTATCTTTATAAATCAAATTTTAAGTGAATAATGTACTGGATGTGTTTTTGTGCTTGATAAATTTCTAGTAAAGGCTAAATATACTTAGACTGTTCTATACTTATCAGTATAACCCAAGCATACTTAAGTATAGCTGTGTTTAGTATATCACTGAGAAGTACCTAACAAGTAAACTGAAAGCATAGAAGTATACTAATGGTACACCTAAATAAGCTTCTTTTTTGTAAGGGTAAGTAGCATATTAGTAGCATAAGACCGCTCCTTTACTGTTAGCATTCGTAGATCCAGCTGGCTAGTTAATGTTTTTCTTGCATGGAGGTTTTAATTCAATGTCAAAATGTTAAAATTAGCACTGTCTCAAATCAAATCATGAAATCAAATTTATTAGTATAGCGCTTATTTATAACTGATGTAGTCACAAAGCAGCTTTACCGGAATTTAGTAATAAGGCAAGTACAACCGAACATGAACATAAGAAGAAGCATAAAATCATAAACAAGTCATAAAAAGAAAAACCTAGAAAACCCCCTGGTGAGCAAGACATAGGAGACAGTGGCAAGGTAAAAAACTCCCTCAGAGCTGGGAGTCACCAAGACTCACAAGGGTGACCCATCCTCCTCAGATCAAACTACTCATACAGTACTGATACTGACTGTACCAGCATATACTTCTGCTCAACTGCTCAGGTGTGCTTGTATAATCATAATATGATATAACTAGAGTAATTGTAGTACAGATAATAGATATTAGGTAAGGTTAGGTAATAGTCTGAGGGTAGGTCGCTGATGATCAGTCTGGTGGGTGACTTGGGTAGCAGGACAACCTGGAGGTCAGTCTGTCAACGGTGTCAGTCTGGACAGGTGGGCTTACCTTCTACCATCTCCCAACGTGAGAGACAACTTCCTATGATAGCTCACACTTGCCTGTAGCCGTCCTGTTGTCCGAAACCAAAGAAAAGATTAAAAAGTCAAAGTCTCCATGGATACATGGTGTGTTTACTTTTCAGAGAAGGTTTTTCACAAACAGGATTTTAAAAAAGCACATGCTTGTAAAATGCGGCAGTAAACAGGCTTGGTGACAGTTTGGTTGCTATGTTTCAAGGTTTTCCGTCCTCTCCTGATTCCTCCCACCTTCCTGCGATTCAGCTCCAATCAGCTGCCAGCTCTTGGTCGTTGGGGGGAAAATGAGAGCAATAATTGTGAAAATCGGCGGCCGGTGGGCACCGTGGCTGGTTTCCCGCCAGCTGATGAGGGACTGAATCTGGCAGCTAATCCCTAAAAGCAGGCAAGTGTGGCAGGACTTAATGGGACACGTTCCTAGATCTCTCTGTGTGTGGTTACCCGCACTGTAGCTGTTTGAAGTCTGGGTCTCAACACCACCAGGGAACTATGTCTCCAGATCGTCTGATGGAATTTGACGCCATCAACACTGTTTATGTTGTTGATTCCTTCTAAAAAGCCTGTGATTGTCTATAGTACTCTCGGTAGCTCTCAGTAAGGAAAAGCTACTTTACTTCTCACGATGATATAATATGCTGGGAAAGTTTATTTTTTATCTTTAGTCTTGTTTGCTTGCTGGATTTGGGGGAGGTGATGTTGATTGGGATGATTGGGCTGCATGGACTGTTATTCCATCAACACCCAGAACTCACTGCCCATGTCATGGAACGTATCTCCACTCCAGGTCACCAGATTACTGATTATCTTCACCTGGTCCATGTGTATTGAAGTTCTATTCGGTTGTTCACTCTTTGCCAAGCTTTGTCTCCTCGAGCATCAGCGTTACCGTACCTTGTCTAGCTACTTACTGTGTATTACCTTGTTTCTGTTTTTCCCCGACTACGTCTTTTGCCTAGCCCTGTCTTCCACCCTGCTGTTAACCATCGCCTGCATTAGCATCTTTGCTGTAGTCTCTGCTATTAGGCCCTTTAATAAAGCCTCACGACTAGTGTCTCTGCCCCTGTCTCTAACTTGTCGAGTCCTGACATATTCAGACATTCAAGTATGATATTCTTAACCTGGCCTGGTGTGGGTCTACAAAAACGAAGTGTTAATAGCGCCCCCTAGTGTTAAGTACTTGTGAGTAAGTGAGAGATAAACCAGGCCTACGAGCTGCTTCATTGCAAAAGCTGTGATAGCACTGACTGTACTTAAGATTGAAAATGCACAGGAATAAACACTGATTCCTATAGATTCCTATGTTAATTCCTATGTTTCTGCATCATTTGAACGCAGCAGCTGCCGCTCACATTGTGTGAAAATTCTAGTTCCGTTGACTTATCATCCTACAGCAACATGCACGTTCTGTTCGTTTTAATAGGATTTTTCTAAAAATTTAATTTAAAATTTGATTTAATCTTATACTAATTTTTAATAATTTTGGAAACTTTATTGACTCCCAATATAGTAAGAATTTTACTGTAAAACTATGCACAAGTAAAATAATACATAGGGAACAAAGTACAGTTAACAATCCCTAAAGCAATCACAAAAAGAGAATTATTATTATTATTTTTATTATTATTATTGGTGGCACGGTGGTGTAGTGGTTAGTATAGTGGTGTAGTGGTTAGTATAGTGGTGTAGTGGTTAGTACGGTGGTGTAGTGGTTAGTGTGGTGGTGTAGTGGTTAGTGTGGTGGTGTAGTGGTTAGTACGGTGGTGTAGTGGTTAGTACGGTGGTGTAGTGGTTAGTATGGTGGTGTAGTGGTTAGCACGATGGTGTAGTGGTTAGTGTGGTGGTGTAGTGGTTAGCACGATGGTGTAGTGGTTAGTGTGGTGGTGTAGTGGTTAGTACGGTGGTGTAGTGGTTAGTATGGTGGTGTAGTGGTTAGTATGGTGGTGTAGTGGTTCGTACGGTGGTGTAGTGGTTAGTATGGTGGTGTAGTGGTTAGCACGATGGTGTAGTGGTTAGTATGGTGGTGTAGTGGTTAGTATGGTGGTGTAGTGGTCAGCACTGTCTCCTCACAGTAAGATGATCTGGGTTGGATTCCCGGTCTGGGTGGTTCTGTGTGGAGTGTGTATGTTCTCTCCGTGTTTGAGTGGGTTTCCTCCGGGTTCTCTGGTTTCCTCCCACAGTCCAAACACATGCATGTTAGGTTGATCACTCACTCTAAACTGCCTATAGCTGCCTATATGCGTATGCGTGAGTGAATGTTGGCCATGTGATGGACGGGCGACCTGTCCATGGTGTACCCTGCATTTGCCCAATGACGCTCCAGCTCCGCCGTGACCCCGACTAGTGGGATGAAGCAGAAGATCATGGATGGATGTCTGGATATTATTATTATTATTATTATATTATTTTAATGCAAGATGGTTCCACTTGCTGAGAGGACGGGCGAACGCTGAAAGAGAGGCCTAGCCCAAAGATTATTCCGTCTGCAAAAATTCTTATTGATCTGTAATTGCATTGGAGATTGCGAAGGCCGGTGGCCGGGGTCATCGGCACTCATCCTCATTCCTAATGCACAGCTCTGCGTAAACTCCAGAGCCCGTGCTGTTCCAAAGTGCTTTTTATTCCGCCTGTTGTATAATTTTAGGAGTCCAAGGCCAGAGTAATGTGATTATGCTGTCTGCTTTTAGCGGGCTCGCTTCTAATGAGCATGCATTTTTCAAGGGTTTCCAGTCATAATGGCTATTCGCAGTAAATTGATTAAAGTTAATTAGTGGAAGTATTCTGTTTGTACTCTGTGCTCTGTTTCTGTTTGCGAATTACAGGCTTTGGGGGTTGATTTATCATTCTGCCGCCTGCACTGAGACACGGGGGGTTTTTAGCTTCTTCCCGTGCGTCTCTCTCAAACTCGTAGAGAGTCACGCCGAAAGAACCGCACGGGCATGAAATTGAAACCCAAGCCTCATCCGTACCTGCGACTTTGAGGCCTGACCTGACCAGACTCGACTGGTGCTGATAAATTTGAAACCTGAGCCAGATCCGAATCCACTCTCGCGCACTAACAAGGGCGGATTATCGCAGACAGGGCTTCGCTTTGTTACGGCTGATCTGCACCAAATGCTGCGCTGGCATAAAGTGGAGTTTATAGACTTCTTTATTATCAGTATGTATTGCGGAATTGCTCGATCCTACCTGATAGGGACCAGCGTCCAACCTCCTCTGATCAGCGGTGAGCTAAAGTGCCACTACAGAAATGCTATTAACTCCTTTAATGCACAAGCTAAGCAAACCCTTCTAATGCATAGCATAACCCGTATTCATTTCTTATGTTATTCTATGTATGTACTGGGGAGAATCTCTTCGGTATCTCTACTGAAATCAAAAACAGGTACATTGAGGAATTCATGGAAGCTTGAATGCTGAAATTCATTTATTGCAAAGATATAGAAAATAAAATCTCAGTTGAATCACTTTTGAGCCAAGCATCAAATGATTATGACACTTTAAGCCAACTTAACAAACAAGGCCATCCTCTGTGACCTTTCAAGAACGTAGCTCCTCCTGGTGTGATTGTGAATAACTACGTACTACCATACGTACTCAAACTCTGGAACTATTCCAAATGCAGCTATAGACCAGTGTTGATGCTAGTGACCAGCTACAGCAGCACCACCCTGGGGCAGACCAGTGCTGCATCTCTGGTTAATCAATGCAGAAGCTCACCAGTATATATATATATATATATATATATATATATTAAAATCATAACCATTTTTCAGGGACAGAATTTCCATTTTGAGACATAAAGGAGGTCCAAGAAGTCAATCAGAAGGGCCCGGACCCTGTAGGACCCAAGTGCAAGGGCACTTTGTTTGTAACTATATATTAGAAACGTAATACATTGCATTGCATAATAAATTGTAATACATTACATTCCAAGTTTTTATGTATTGCATTAGTGCTGTTTATAACTGGTTATTAATGCTGTGTAGTACTTTATTAACAATTATGTTGCTACACTGCAAGCCTTTATATCTCATATCACTCATTCAAACCTTTTTACTTGTTGTAAGTAGCCCAGTTATTGTTCATTACTATTTAATGTATGTATTATTTAATTATAGCATTATTTCTTTAAAAAACTTAAATTATTTGTCAATGAATTATGCCAGTTTCTCTAGAAATAAGGTAAACAATCTTTTGATATTAAAACAACAATTTCAGAATAACTATAATATATATAGATGCTCTCAATAACAAATACCTCCAAAGTAGCAACTTTACAGAAGAGGCCAAACATGTTCCTCACTTTCAACGCAAGTTAATGTAAAGAGGTTTTATTGACTTTGAAGCTTTCTTATTGGTCCATTCATCATCAAACGTTCATATAAAGGATATAAAGAACAGCTGCTGTGTTTGAATGATATAAAAAAATAAAATTATAGAGACACGTGCTTTTCTTTGCACAGCAATGATACATAGGCTAGATATTTTACAGTGTATGCTACTGAGATGTTCTCTCTTTCTCTCTCTCTCTCTCTCTTCCGCTCCTCCTCCTCCTCCTCCTCTCTAAGGGACTTCTACTAAGCCCGTGTCCACTCCGCCGAAGCTTCTGTCTAAATAAAAACCCGACGGCCAGTGCTGTAACGGCAGCGCTAACATGTTTGTCATAGGATCTGCCTGTGAGCTTTGTTAACATTGGCTTAGGCCACACACACTGCCTGTATCTCACACAAACACACACATACTGATGCTGTGCTGCAATTCCATGGAGATGGTACAACATGCAGCATCCCGCCTCACGATAGAGCTGCCCACAAGTCAGCATGTACAGTATAGTACAAAAGACCACCTTTAATGTAGTTTTTAATGTAATTCATTCATTTTTAATGTAATTAATTCACTAGGGGGCAGTAAGCACACCTGCCCAGAGTGGTGGGCATCCCTATCCACAGTACCAGGGGGTGCAGTTTGGGTTAGGTGTCTTGCTCAAGAGCACTTCAGTCGTGTCCTGTTGGTTCAGGTAAACAAACCAATGACCTTCCGATGACAAGGCCGGTTCCCCAACATCCAGCCTACGACTGCCTCAGAATACAAACCCCTGTAGGCCTTGTTCAGATCTGAGCAGAGCATGATTTTCTCCTCTCTGTCTCAAAAATGAAAGCTTGTAGGGTGGTCTGTGTGATGGGAACAGCTTTGGTGGTCTTCCAGGTGGTTGTTAGGAGCCCTCATATATAATCCTATATAAGATCTCCTCATTAACATCTGAATGTATTGTACTTACTGGAGGTTTACACTGGAAATGAAGAAACGAATGTTGGGTTTTGTGCTGTAGTGTAAAGAAAGCTACTTGAGATTGAGCATGTGCTATATAGCCAAACTTCAGAAACCAAGCAGCGCTAGTCTTGATTGATTACAGCGGAGGAACTGAATCATTCGCCCCCATTTGCGGCGGTTCAATCTGCAGTACGTCACCGCTCTACACTCCCCCTCACTCGCTTTTGTATTTAAAGTCAGTGGAACGGAAAATCAGAGATTCGGTCCTAAACACATTATACATATTAAAAAAATACCTGTGAATTATGTAGTACTGAGCTGCGGAGTCAGGCCAATAAACTGTTTTTCATCAGATTGTTGGTGAGGGCCTGGCTTACCTAGCAGTACCCGTCTCCTGACACTAAAACAGTATATAAAATTTAGCACCATTAGCACCAGCTAGTCCTTCAAGCCTCCACTACTACTCCCATTACAGCTCAACGGCCCTCCTCAGCTAGGCTAGGCTCAAGGTGCCAAGCCTACCCAGCTCGAAAACCATGCAAGCTTGTGTTTCCCCGATTGATATATTTGCTAGAATGGTTCCTGTTTGCGAGAACGGTTACTACTTCTCTGTTGGCTAGCTACGCCCTGCATAAACAGAAGAAAAGAAATGACCAGTCTGTAGCAGACTGATAGGAATGAGATTGATTCTCTGGGCGGTCAGTTTCCTCTGGCTCTGAATTGGATTCTGGCTCTCGTGGTTCAAACATAGAGGGCTGTGCAAGTCCAACAAAGCTGCTAGGCATTGTATAGTTCCTCAGGCCGTACTGGGACTGGGCTGCACTTGACTGGACGTGGTTTAACACCATCACTAGACAGTGTTGAATCCTAATTCATGTACGGATTTTAAGTGCGACACACTCAGAACACACATTTATTACTGCTTTACACCGACGCTTAGCGTGCCTGTCTCTCAGCGCCTCCGTAAGAACTTTCCTCTGGGGATCCTCGGCGAGATCACAGCTAACATTAGCGGCTATGCTATCAAGCCACTCTTTCCTGCTTTCATTCAGGCAGCCTTTTTCAGGCTTCTTCTCTCTCTCTCTCTCTCTCTCTCTCTCTCTCTCGCTCGCGCTCTCGCTCACTCTTTTTCTCGGCGCGGGCCATCTGATTAATGTTTCAGATTAATCTGCGCAGGAACTTCAGAACACGGAAAGTGCTTTTTTTTGCTCTCTTTGAAAGGAGGCCATGTGAAAGCGGAGCGTAATGAAAGTGGGCGAGATGTGAGGATGTGCGCTCTCACATACACACACGCACACCTCGCTTCAATATGTAGCTTTGAATGGGGGGAATTCTCTTCACGTCTGCCAGAAAGAAAGGCAGGCTCCAGCAGCGCAGCGGCGGAGATGTGCCGTAAACGCTCGCCTTTGGTCTGAGCAAATACGCCTTAAAACAGGCGGGAAAACCTTAACCTTTTCCGCCCGTTTCCCCACCCGCTTCACACGGGCGCCGGCCCTCGGTTTCATAGCCGATATCAGAGGAGCTGCAGACTTTTATCACGCCGGTGGACCTTCCTTAATATTAGCAGATGGAGTGATGATCCTGCTGGGTTTATTAAGAGAGGTTTCACTCTTTTCTAATAGGGATGGGCACGGGTGCTCGAGCTGTGGCTAACAAGTCAATGAAGCTGTAGGACTGTAATATGCTGTGTTACTTTGTTGTTGAGGAAGCATCAGCGAAATCAGAATTAGGGCTATCGAGTACAGCGTTCTAGGATTTCTCTGATAGACTGACTCGTTGGCCACCGAGAAGAAGAGGCCTTCTGTAGAAGATGACGTGTTGTAGTCCAGCTTTGGAAGGTCAGCCTGCAGCGTTAGCAGTAGCTCATCTGAGGAGGTAGCCTCTGTTGCTCCAACACAAAAAGCTACCAATTAGTCTGGTTTTTGAAAAGATCAGGGCTGCCAACTTTGAGGCATTTGTTGGAGGGAGGTTTGGAGTTGAGCCAGTTAGACTTCTGTCTATCTATTTAGTGTAAATCACTCCATTTACACTGCAGATGGCAATTAGGGGCACAATTACAAAATATCTTCCGCAGACAAACAAAAACGCTGGGCATCATGAGGACAGCTTGGAAAATTGCTCCAAAATTGTGTTAGTCTGGGCCTTCACTCCAGACCTAGGAGACCCTAGCAGGAGCTAACAGCCCAAGAAGACATAGTCCTGAGGAGCCCTAGACCACACAAGCCCTCATGCTAGCCAGGGCTCCAATCCTGGAAGAGTTAAGTGAAACTATTAAAAAGATGATTCTTAGGGGTCATTTTGAGAACTCTTATTTGAGCAGCATCTAGGAATTCCATCATAGAGGTCCTAGTCGAAGGTCAGAAATGTCCGAGATACAAGTGTGGATTGCAGAATTTGAATACATGGTTGGGTTGCTCAAATGAGTGGCATCACATAATGTTTCCTCTTCATTGCCTCATCTGTGACATTTGAGCTCCAGGCAGCCGAGAAGCCCCCAACAACAAAGTAAGCCATTGTAGGTGCTCACAGGTTGTGGAGTCTGGTGCAGTGGGGAAGTTAAATCTTAAAGCTAAGGATAGCTAGGTGGTGTCACCTTCACTAATAAATAAACGGCAAAGCAACCAAAAAAATAAGTTAATGAACTAAATCTAAAAAATAACTTTTAATAATTTGAATTCATTACACTCTTAATGTATACAAAGCTGTTTTTGAATAGGGGATGCACCTGCAGCTTCTATAGCAGTTAGCATTTTAGTAAAGACCACTAGAGGCAAGTTCGAGCCAAGGCCAAGGCCAGAATGCAGAGATTTTGTCAAGATCCAGACTTTGTAGCTCTTTTATTTTTCATTGTACATGATAAATATTTTTAAAATATGGTTGTATTTTTAATATAGTTGGTCAAATCTGACATTAAATAGTGCAGTATTATAAATGCCCCCCAGGCCTGGCTCCAGGGGTGGGTCCTAGTAACCCTTATCCAGACAGGGATGCCCTATATCCAGTATCCTTATTTCATAGGCGACTGTGGATGGTGTTAGTTCGGGCCTTTGCTCCAGACCTGGGAGACCCTAGCAGGAGCCAAAAGCCCAAGAAGACATAGTCCTGAGGATCCCTAGACCACACAAGCCCTTCCGCCGTGCCAAGGCTCCAATCCTGGAAGGGTTAAATGAAGCTATCAAAAAGATTATTCCCTTATTTGAGCAGCATCTATGAATTATTGACGTCTGCTCGGACGTCTGCTGTGATTATTTACTTTCTGTGGTTAATCAAATATCCGTTAATTAACTTGGAAACGAATTACGGATTCTGATCAAAATTAGAGCGGATGTCTCCAGTTTCTAGGAATGTGCGTGTGTGTGTGAGTGGGTCCCCCCTTTACTCCCTCAGGGTTAGTCTGTGCTGGTGGGGGGCGGGGTTATCTTCCTTCACAGAGCGACTGACAGCTAATCACCCACTCTGACAAACGGAGAAAGGGAGAAACCCAGAGACACAGATAGCAAGGGGGGATAGAATGACACAGAGAGAGAGAGAGAGTAAAGCCAGTACAGGTTTTTTTTATGTCCTCTGAGTCACAGTTACCCTGGGATCCGGAATCTTGTCATTTGGAGCCTGCTGGATTATTCCGGGATCATCCGGAGCCTCTGTTCTCTCCTCCTCTTTCACTCGGCCCCCAGAACAGGACGTCCAGCCCAAGCCGCGGTTCGCTAACACCCCTTCCCCACATGAGCCGAATTCATTTCCATGTTTTCTTCCTTCTGTCATCATCGCCTTTGATCTCCCCCCCACCAGTTGCGGCGCCCATCCACCGCCCCCCTTTGCAAAACGACTACAGATGTGTTACGGCCCTGTGTTTGCGTGCGTTCTGTGACAGAGAGCGAAAGAACGAGAAGCCTTTCAGGCGCAAAGCTTGTCAGGTGGAAATGAATCAGCGCTTATTAGTGGAACATCCCATTAATCGCCCCACAAAGCCGAATACGCCCGGCGTCTGTTTACGTCCAAGACAGAGGGGCCGTTCCTCTGCGGCTGTGCGGCTGGGAATGTGTAAATAGGAGCGTTATCGAACTTCCGCCTGCACTGGTTGGCAGAGGGGTTGCCAGTTTTCAGCCTGGCTGATAGCATATAGCATGCCTGGTAGTCGCTCCATCATGGACAAAAGGACGGTTTGACTTGACCAGAGTTGAAAACATTTAAACTTTGAAGCTCTGAGGTCAGGGTCGAGCTCAGTAAACGGAGTATGCCGCGGCAGACGCCTGTGCCCCACATTGCGTTTGAGAGGGTACCTGTAAATTTGATGCATTCAGTGGCTACGTTTACATGCAGCCCGATAAACTGTTAATAATCCGACTCATAGCTCAATCGGAGTAGAATCCGTTCATGTATACACCTCAATCCCAATAGACTAGTCCGATTGAGGCCATTCTGATTGCAATTTCAATCCGATTGAAGAAGTTGGGTAATCCCGTTAATAATCCATGCCGTGTAAATGCATGTATCCGATTACATTTCCTATCGGAAAGTTTAAATACGCTCTGCACATGTGCAGTTGCGTCATGGAGGAAGTTTCAACATGGTGGGAGGTAGAAACTGGTAGAAGAGACAAAGTTCATGTATCAAACCTTAAAAAATTTAATCCCCTCATCCTAACGTTTACACCAAGTTGTACTCTACGCATGCGCGGAATTTTGGATCCGATTACTTGTAGTGTGCATGTAAACAGAGATTTTCATCAAATTGTTGAATAGAGTGAGCATATAAACACCTCCGACCTTAATCTAGAATCAGAATGAATGCAATCGGATTGGAGAAAATCTCTGCATGTACACGTAGCCAGTGTGAAAACAGCTGCCTTTATACGGAGACCAAGCGGAACGGATTCCTATGTTATCTTTATCAACACAACATCATACATCCCAAAGCGGATAGACTAAACTAGTTTCTGGATATGATTAAAGAACATGAACATGATGGAGTTGTCTGGAACTTAAGGAGTCTTTGGTGTAGGCCTCTTCCGCAGTTCAGTTCTTGGAGCGTTGAGACCTCCTCTTATCCTGCCAGATTGGGACGACAGGCACGTCTCAACAGCTGGGCAGGTCCAAACTAGTGGTGGTGGGAAGGAAGAAGGGAAACATCAAAACATTGTCTCCTGAAAGCAGGGATAGAATTGTTTTGAAGACTGGTGTAGGTCAGCCATTGGTCCAGAGTAATGAATGAATGATGTGGCATTGAAGTCATTATGCGAGGGTAAAGAAAGATGCCCAGCAGGTCTAATGCCCACTCAGACAATGTAAACATTAGCAGTGTCGTGAACGCACCAACTAGACATAGCAGCGTATTACTACATTAGACTGTTCACCAAGCTGGGGGTCTATTTCTCTAGGTCTGCAAGGAAACCTCACTGGTTACCTTTTCCGGAATTGGACAAATACCAGTGAATGAATGCTTATCTTCAAACAGAGCCTTGAAATGTGACCAAACCCCACCGTTCCAACACAAGTTAGCTCGCTGGTTCAGCCTTGCCCTCATTTTTGATTTGATGGAGTGGAAACTCTGGTACGTGTGTTGGGTTGAATTATTGGTGCATTTAGGAATGCAGAGTTTACGGGCAGGGAATCTGGCATCCCGATAAATTAAGCTCAAATAAATTACATCGAGTGCCAAAGTTTGCAGACGAATGTCGTAATTAAGTGTGTTTGCCAGTAGAGGGAGTGTTAACTTTCTTCTCTCTCGCTTTCTCTTCCTTCCAGGAATTCAAATACTCTTCAGAAAATGCATACATCCTGAAGTCTTTCTAAAATCAAATCAAAGCCAGTAATGCCTGCAGCAGTAACAACCTCTGTTCTTCTGCCAAGGCTTTTTACTAGATGTTAAAACACTGCTGTGAGGATTTGATTGCATTCAGCCACCAAAGGTATCACACCGAGCTCCATCACTGCCATCACCGTCCTCAAATGAGAGTTTCCAGTGCTGGGGGGCTTTATACCCCTCCATCTGACTCATGGAAGGGTCGTGAGACGGCAATACAAGGGAGAAGAGGCGCGCCTTATTCCCAACGGATCCAGTTTTGACACTGACCCGGCATGCCGAGACCAAATGAGGCTGAATCTGTCCGGCCGAGGCTCAATTTGAGGCTCAATTGCCAGCGGGCCACACCAAGGGCATTTCCTCCCCGCTGCCCCGCCTAATGGAGAGGCTCTGAAATAGCGCCGCTCAAATAGATCTCATCAATGCCGCCATCAATGAATAGCCTGCTATTTCTAGCAAATGTCAATGACTTGTATATTTGCCCTTTAGATCAGACGGGGGCTATTTTCTGCGTCCGTACACGTGTCCGCTTTGGCTGAGAGAGGGTTTTTTTGCCCGTTTGAGGGTTTAGCCGTGTGTTTGGAGGAACCCCCCGTAGGCCAGACATTTGCAGCAGCCTCCTGGCTGTGGAGTAAGAGAGTGTGCGCCGTTGGTGCTGGTGTGGGCGAGCGAGGGCGAAGTGAGAGAACGGTGGAGCAAGTGATTGGCAGAGCAGTGGGTGTGTGCGGTGGACGTCCCGCTGGCCCCCAACCCCCCCCTGGGGTTTAGCGCCGCCCGCTGGGTGCAGGCCCCGCCCCCTGCTGAGCTGCAGAGTTCAGCACTCTCTGATTGACTCTGCCAGGCAACACCTCAGCAGGTTCAGCCTCTAACAAGCCACAGCGTGACGGTCCAATCACACTTAACTCCAACCACTGCCGCCTACACATACACATCCTTCCTCGCTTTGCCTTTCTCTCTCTCTCTATCCCTCCCTCAGACCTCTTCTCTGTTTATCTTTTCCCATCTCCATCCATCCATCCATCCATTTATCCATCCATTTATCTATCTATCGCCTCGCTGTAGCTCTTCCTTGTTATCTGTCTGTCTTGTCTGTCTGTCTGTCTATCAGTCTATCTCTAGTACTTTTGTCTATCTATCTATCTATCTATCTATCTATTGCCTAGGTTTAGCTCCTCCTTGTTATCTATCTATCTATCTATCTATCTATCTATTGCCTAGGTTTAGCTCCTCCTTGTTATCTATCTATCTATCTATCTATCTATCTATCTATCTATCTATGTATCACCTAGATTTAGCTCCTCCTTGTTATCTATCTATCTATCTATCTATCTATCTATCTATCTATCTATCTATCTATCTATTGCCTAGGTTTAGCTCCTCCTTGTTATCTATCTATCTATCTATCTATCTATCTATCTATCTATCTATCTATCTATCACCTAGATTTAGCTCCTCCTTGTTATCTATCTATCTATCTATCTATCTATCTATCTATCTATCTATCTATCTATCTATCGCCTAGATTTAGCTACTCCTTGTTATCTATCTATCTATCTATCTATCTATCTATCTATCTATCTATCTATCTATCTATCTATCTATCGCCTAGGTTTAGCTACTCCTTGTTATCTATCTATCTATCTATCTATCTATCTATCTATCTATCTATCTATCTATCTATCTATCGCCTAGGTTTAGCTCCTCCTTGTTATTTATCTGTCTATCTATCTATCTATCTATCTATCTATCTATCTATCTATCACCTAGGTTTAGCTCCTCCTTGTTATCTATCTATCTATCTATCTATCTATCTATCTATCTATCTATCTATCTATCTATCTATCTATCTATCTATCTACCTATCATTGGCACCTGTACGCTGGCCTTATTGTGTCCTCTAATGTAACTTACAAGCTTTCGTTCTGCTTTTCGTTCTCCGACGGTTCTAACACATTCTAGCACTTCCGAACGACACAAACGACCGCATTCGGTCACAATGGTGTTGTAAACAGTTTGTCGCCCTTAGCGTGAGTCCTGATGCTGTTTTGAGGCTATCACGCGCCCCCCCCCCACCACCACCGCCCCCCGCGGCTCTGACATGGCGTGGAAACGAAGGCGAAAATGACACGGGCTCAAACGGGCCGAAACACATCTGCTCCAGCGTCGTCTGTCTGGATTGGTCTAATGTTGTCATGGTAATTGAGAGCGACGGGGTGGATGGTGGGGGTGGCTGTGGGATGCCGGACGCCGGTCAGTTTTCCACGAGCGTGGCGCTGGCAGGCTGAATCCAGATCCTTGTGAAGGGCTGATAAGGCTCAGCTTTGGCTCTGTGATGAATTACTTGCTTATCTGGCTCAGTCCAGAGAGGCTTTCAGACGAGCACGGGATCAGGACCAGGACTGAGCCGCTGAGACACACACACATAAACAACTACCTGACAGCACAGGCCACAGACGCTCACACTCTGCAACCTGTAGCCGGGTTTTAACCCTTTACGGTATCTGTTTTTTTAAGACTCTGGGATTAGCTAAGAAGCATTAGGCTTAGTCCATGTAGAAGAAACCAGCCTTAAACCTGTTATTTAGTTATTAACTGTAGGGCTTATTTCAGAATGATCACTCTCAACTAGTGATGGGCCGATCCAGTGTTTTTCAGTTCCGATCCGATACCGATATATAACTGCCAATACCGATACCTATACAAATACCGATAGGGCTCTTTAGTTTATTATCATTGGTACTAAGGTTTAAGGTTATATAAAGAGGCTGAAATAGACACAGCACTTAGAAGAGTACACACATGCATTTAATATAAATGCATTCCAAAGGCATATACAAACACAATAGTTTTCTTTCATATTAAATATTTAAAACAGAAAAATTGTATCAGCAGCAGCAGCAACTTCAACAAGATTTCAAATAGTTGAAATAATGTGCAAAACTAAACAGAAATGAAATAGAAAATGGATCGGTAAGTGGATTGGCCCGATATCCGATACGTTAAATTACGTCAATATCGGCCCCATCTCTACTCTCAACCCAAGGAACTCAGTGCCCACATATCAGGGTACATTTAAAAATAAAGCTTGTACTAATGTACAATGTTTGACCTGGTTAACCTGATCATGGTCATTGTTGTTTTAATTTTTCGAGCGTACAACTGACCACTGTTTGCTGTTGAATCTACTACGCCCAGTTATTTCAATGGGATGTCAACTCAAGTGCAAATATTTAAAGTAATATTAAGAATGTATCAAAGTATGGTACCGACAGCAGCTGGAAGAGACAGTGGGAAGAGGATGTCAGCCACAAGAAATGCAAGTGCTCAACGATGTCCTCAACAATGCCCCCTGTTGGCATGCAACACAATGCCAGGCATAATACATTGTCCTTGTTGTAGAAAAGGAGCCCAGGACATGGGGGTCAGGACTCGGGCATCGTCCTTGTACCTCCTTCTGTCATTCACAGGTGTTGTCACCATGCGAAGTTCAGGCCATGCCTTCCTGCCGCCTCTTGTGGCAGCCACGGATACAACCTCACTGATTCTAACCAGGTGTGCCCTGTGGGTCATTAACCGACGTTAAGATTTGGAAGTTTGAGTTAGGTCAAAGGAGGGGAAAAGCTGTGTCAGGGGGGTGTCGCAACGTAAACAAACCCAGCAGGCAGTAGTCTTCCATTCATTCCATTGGGCTTTTATTTTCTGGCAGGAATCAGACTTTGCCCTGCAAGGGATTTTCAAATCCGATATTGGTGTGGACCAAGATTTTATTAAACACATCAGACTTTCATAGACCATTTTTACTACATAGTAACTTTAAGGCACTCTTTTCAGTTACTGTTATTCAGTGACTGCTGCATAACAGGGTTATCTTCAGACCACTCACACAGCCATGCAGAGCGTTCCTCCACTTTATCGGGCACTCATTCAGTCGTTTGCCTCTCCGTCTTGCTGACTCTTTGCACTCAGGCTTGCATAAGCAGCCTTTTAAACCGCACAGTGCAGCGTGAACAGAAAGAGAGCGAGGGAAGGAAGTTTGCCTGCACGGCTGCGTTCTGCTGGCAGGCAGGTTGGAGCGTAACTTACTTTCTGCCGCGGATGTGTGTCTTTTGTGCTGTAATATACATCAACCATTAATCTCAGCCTAAACACAAGAAACGCAGGAGTCTCGGAAGCATTAGGGATTTCCTCTTTCAACTTGTATACTCGTAGAAGAGTTTGACCCGGGGCGAAGCGCATGCCTTCTTTTCTTCCTTCCGTCTGTATGTTAGTGCGTGTGTAGCATGTGCGCCCCATTTTGCTTTGTTTGTGGGGGAAATGTGCCGGCTTGTGATGACGTATGGTACTGTGCGGTCTGGGACCACATTTCTGAAAAATAGGCACTTGCTTCTCACCATCCTAGTAACTCCAAACACAGTCAATGATGTTGAGGTCTGTTCTGAGAACTCCAGCAGCTTCTTTGTTCCTAATGGCTTCTGGACATCCACAAGTTGAGTTGTCTTCTCACAGTGGACAGAAAGCCCTCTGGATTTGTTTAGACATGAAGCAATAACGAAACTTGATGTTTATGGTCTCCTGTCTCTGAAACCTGGAAGCTTCAAGTACTGTTGATTTCATGGCGACAGTTTTGGTGGTCTAACAGGTTATGTGGGTGATTGAACTTGCGAGTGTAGGGGGTGGTTCTAGTGGTGAGTTGTTCTGCTGATAGCAAAGCAAGGCCCTTCCTAAGGGCCCTCTTAAAAGGAGGGAGTCATTGGCCACCTTGACCACCCTGGCCACCTCTTTAGAGCTATGCATGTTGTCCCATTGACAGTCCCATCTGACTTATATTTTGGGACAGGTAGAAGGTGATTATCTTATTTGCTTTGAGAGGTTTGGACATGTCTTCTGAAAGATAAATGACCTGACCTGCATAGCTGTTTTAGGTCGGAAAAGAAAGAAATGACAGGTGGTCTCTGACTTTTGCACAGCACTGTATGATGATGGTTGCTATTGCTTCTCACCGTCCAAGTAACTCCAAACTCAGACAATGATGTTGAGGTCTGTTCTGAGAACTCCAGCAGCTTCTTTGTTCCTAATGGCTTCTGGACATCCACAAGTTGAGTTGTCTTCTCACAGTGGACAGAAAGCCCTCTGGATTTGTTTAGACATGAAGCAATAACGAAACTTGATGTTTATGGTCTCCTGTCTCTGAAACCTGGAAGCTTCAAGTACTGTTGATTTCATGGCGACAGTTTTGGTGGTCTAACAGGTTATGTGGGTGATTGAACTTGCGAGTGTAGGGGGTGGTTCTGTTGGCGAGTTGTTCTGCCGATAGCAAAGCAAGGCCCTTCCTAAGGGCCCTCTTAAAAGGAGGGAGTCATTGGCCACCTTGACCACCCTGGCCACCTCTTTAGAGCTATGCATGCTGTCCCATTGACAGTCCCATCTGACTTATATTTTGGGACAGGTAGAAGGTGATTATCTTATTTGCTTTGAGAGGTTTGGACATGTCTTCTGAAAGATAAATTACCTAACCTGCATAGCTGTTTTAGATTGAAAAAGAAAGAAACGACAGGTGGTCTCTGACTTTTGCACAGCACTGTATGAAGATGGTTGCGTTAGAGCAAAAGTAAAACAGCCCATATGTCCCAAAGCCACACTTGCTCATCAGCACCTTCTGTCTCCTTGCAGGCCTAATGATGATGATAATCATGGCACATTTACCATAAATGATTATGGATATTTGTTTTGTCCTGAACAAGAACTGGTAGCTGGTGTTGCTTCCTGTTGCTCATTCATTGCCCTCCATTGTGAGGTTTTCATTCTTTTTTGTTCTCTGTAAAGAGACTTGATTCCCGAGCACCCCTTGTTCAGTGGGAACCGTCTCGCGCGAACAGGCCGCAGTAGATCAAAAGGATCGCAGTTGGACTCTTCTCAGTCCACGCCACTGGACAGCGTGTCAGTTCCTCTTAGCTTGAGCCCTGCCGCATTTGAGATACACCTCCTGTCTGTCAGCTAACATTATTTATTCATTCTGCCATTGCACCTCTGCGCATGCTAACCAGTGAAACTCTGTGATAATAACCGCTGAGCCTGGACCCCCCTAAGCCACGGGGCCGCTGTTTAACGGATAGAAATGTGATCGCGGCTGCGCCCGACATTCAAACTAGCCATGCTCCGACTCCGCAGGGCCAGCGGTTATCCAGCACGGCCTCCTCCTTTTGACTCCTTCTCCCCTAATCGACTCCTTTTTTCTCTTTATCTTCCCTTCCGTGGCGCTGCCACATTCTCTACAGGCCTCCTGGCATATGGCCAGAGAAAAAGAGAGGGGTCTAATTGGAATCCAGGGGTTTGGGGAGAGGAGCGTCCCCCCGCAAATAACAGCAACAGATGTGTGTTTGATCGTGGAACAGACCCCCGAGCCAGGCAGGCCTTTTGCGGATAAGTTATTCTTTAGCAGCGCTGACCGGTGAGGTTCCTCAGAGGTGTCTGTTGGGTCCCTTTCCATTTTATTGCTTACGTAGTTACAGTGGAGACAGTCTAATAACCAGGCTTAAACACACATTGCCCACAGTCATTGAGTAACACTGACTCTGAGGTACCTCAGGGGCGTCCATTAGGTCCATTTCTGTTGTATTATTAACATAGTTACAATAGTGGACATCCACAAGTTGAGTTGTCTTCTCACAGTGGACAGAAACCCTTCTGGATTTGTTCAGAGGTGAAGCAAGAATGTAGCTTGATGTTTATGGTCTCCTGTCTCTGAAACCTGGAAGCTTTAAGTACTGTTGATTTGATGGCGACAGTTTTGGTGGTCTCACAGGTTATGTGGGTGATTGAACTTGCGACTGTAGGGGTGGTTCTGGTGGCGAGTTGTTCTGCCGATAGCAAAGCAAGGCCCCTCCTATTAAGGGGAGGACATCATTGGTCACCTCGGCCACCATGGCCACCTCTTTAGAGCCATACCATTCCATCTGACTTATATTTTGGGACAAGTTGTTTTAACCTCCTCTTAATAAAAGTTGATTGTCTTATTTGCTTTGAGAAGTTTGGACATGTCTCCTGAACAATGAATGACCTGACCTGCATAGCTGTTTTAGATTGGAAAAGAAAGAAACGGCAGGTGGTCTCTGACATTTGCACAGCACTGTATGAAGATTTACATAGTTACAATGGAGGGTAGTACCTCAGGGGTGTCCATTAGGTCCCTTTCTGTTGTATTATATATACAGGTACAATAGAATGATCACCAGGTTCAAACACTGTATCAGTCACTGTTTAACACCATGTGAAATTAGAAAAACACAGGTAGTTTTCTAGTAGTATGTGACTCTGAGGTACCTCAGGAGTGTCCATTAGGTCCCTTTTTGTTGTATTATATATCGTTGCTGTCCAATGTATCTTCAGAATGTATCTCCATTTTTATCGATTTTGAGTTTTCTACATCATTTGAAAACACCAGTGGCCGTGTACACTGTGTACCAATTTCATGATGAATGGACCAATAGAGGTGCTCCGAAACAGCTTGTAAAAAAATCTGGTTCCATTGACTTGCATTGAAAGTAAAGTAAGTTTTTGGTCCCTCCTGTAAAGTTGCAATTGGACAGCGACGATATACAGGTACAATGTAACAACCACGTTCAAACACTGTATCAGTCACTGTTTAACGCCATGTTAGCATCAGTATTTGCTTTATCTGGTAGTAAGGTCCTGAAGTACCTCAGGGGTGTCTGCTAGGTCCCCTACCATTGTATTATTTATGCAGCTACAACGAGGCTGCATAATGTCTTGGTTTAAAACATTGTAAGAGTCACTGAGTAGCACTGTATACAATTAAAACAACACAGGTAAGTGTGTTTTCTGGTAGTACGGCTCCGAGGTGCCTCAGGCACGTCCGTCAGGTCCCGCTCAATTCTAATACCTGTGTTTTCTGGTAGTACTTCTTGGAGGTACCTCAGGGGTGTCCATTAGGTCCGTTTTTGTTGTATTAATTGCACAGTTACAATGAAGCCGCACGATCGCTGGGTTCCCACGTTGTAACAGTCACGGTTTAACAGCGTCGGGTTTGAGTAACACCTATGGAAACAGAATAACACGGGTGGTTTTGCTTTACAGGTAGTATGGCTCCATAAATATTGATTTGTACACCAACAAGGTGATCTCGCACCATACGCGGAGTCATATCGTCTCCTGTTTGCGTGCAGCACCGGTTAAAGGGGAGCTGGGCCATATTGTCTAGCAGTGTTTTGGCAGGAACCGTACAGCTGTCATCAGCGTGGAAATCAGAAGAGAGAGACGGAGGGAGAGAAAAGGGGGGCGCCATTGGCTATTACCGCAGTGCTGAAGACTCCGACTTCGGAGAGCTCGGAGAGCTGGAGGCCAACTTTGTCACTGCGGAAAGAGAGAGAAAAAAGAAGGGGGAGAAACGAAGGAGAGCGCACCAACGCATTCAATGCTTTGGGATGCAGCGGGTTTCGTGGGCGCCGGAAACCTTTTTGTTTTTGGCCAAACAGGCAGGCAGACAGACCAACACAGGCAGACATGCATATTCCCAGCTTACCAGCCCCCCCCGCACCAACCCCTATCCATCACAATACCACCTTACCGTTCACGCCCCACGTACCCCTCCATTGTTCTGCTTTGGAGCTCCGAGCTAGCGGCATCACTCAAGTATATTAGCCCGAACCCATTACTGTCTCCCAGATCACTTCTCTGAGCCATATTAAAGACTCCCCAGACAAAACTGCCTGTCATGTTAATCCAAGCTTTAATAAATAGGGGGCTGTGTTACTGTATTCAAATTGGAGCCTCCTGCGTTCGCAGCTGACAGAGAGGGACGAGCTATCAAAAGCGACACGCGCCGCGGTTGGGGTGGGGGGGGGGGGGGGGGTGGAGTGGGGGGTTGAGGGTTGGTGACGAAGGGAAAGAAAAAGCGAGGGAGTAAAGAAGAAAGGTTTGACTGGCATTTATTCATTTCCATTGTGATGGAAAATGTCATATTATTGAAACGGCCTTTGAAGGAGATTAGGGCTTAATCTGAGGGAAAACAGTGCGGATGAGGCGGGAGGGGGTGAGTATGTGTCGGGGGGGGGGGGTGTTTTGGCAGATGTAATTGAATTCGGCGCTCCTTCACTTAAGTAAGCCTTTAATGCAGTTTAGCCATATTGCGCGGCGACGGATATTATCTCGTCCTACAGTCGAGAGGCTCTGAAAGAGAGGGGTTTTGTTTGTTTCAACCGTGATTAGATCCCGTGGGACGATATTTTGAATAAGAACGATTAAGATGAAGGGATGTCTTTAGTAATCCCCTCTTTAGAGCTCTCAGATGATCATTTAGCGTTCTTTGTGAGCGCGCCGCAGCGCCGCCGCTTAATGGACTCGGTGAGAGAGAACCTTCGGCGCCCGTGGGCCCACGAAACGAAATGCGGGGCCTTTCTGACGGATGACAAAAAAAGGGCCTCGCTGATTCCGTTTCTTAGACGGCAGTAGCTCGGAAAGTCTAACGAAGGGAGCTTCACTGAACGTAAGTCAATTGATGAGATGTAAACAAAGGCGTTCAGAGTGGTTGGTGAATGGAACCAGACGTCACAATGTCTGTAACACACATATCGTCACTGTCCAATGAAAAATCTCTATTTTTGTTGATTTCTATTTTTCTACATCAATTAACTGCGACAGCTGGAGTTTACATTGTGATGAAATTTCATGTTGAACGGACCAATAGAAATGCTCCGAAATAGCTTGGAAAAAATTCTGGTTCCATTGACCTCCATTGAACGTGAAGACGTTTGGCTTCTCCTGTAAAGTTGGCATTTTGGAGATGCCCGTTTTTCATTGGACAGCGACGATATATAGCCGTTTTGCTTGCTGTCCAAAATGACCATCGCTCTGAATGACCGACATCTCCTGACCGTGTACACCTCAGTGACTGAATAGTTTGTAATTTTGAAAACTTGGTGAAATTCCCCTCTAAGGCTGGAAAATAGAAGGAACGCTCGCAGTTCTTGGAAGCCGTATCGGCCCGGTGATGTATCGTCCGGGAGCTAATTCCAGCTCTCTGCTATCATCTTCGCTCACGGTCTGGAGAAAAACGAGGGAGGGGGAAAAAAACGAGAGCGAGCGAAGATGCGATTACTTTTTTCATTACATAGAAAATGACACTCCTCTCAAACTCACTTTCTCCCTCGCCTGCCCCTTCGCCTGGCTATTGATCGGCCGGCGGGGATGGAGATCGGGTTTAACCGGCCTTTCTGCCGCGGGAGACGGATGGATCCGGATGCTCCCGGCGACGCTCGCCGGCGTCCGGCCGAGACAAATAAGATGGAGAAGAGATGCAGGGCTGCCGGGGACGCTGCTTGCTAGCGGCTGGCTTGTGCGCTGTTTATTTTCTTCTTCTTCTTCTTCTTCTTTGCCTAAATGAAAACTGACATATTTATATTTATTTTAAATTGAAGTGATTGTGAGGCTGCCAGTGTCAGGAGGAACTTATTTACATACCAATTAGCAGATTTAATAAGCACTTTTTCTGTTGATTAATGTAATTAGCATATACATAAACGGCTGTGTGGGGGGAGTCGGGGGGGCTCGGGGTGGTGGTTTTGTAAGGGGGGAAAAAATCTGTGCCGGTTGTGCCTGGCTTTGGAAATGGTGCATGCTGATGGCGTAGACAAGGAAATACAATTAAAAGACAGAGGGCTTTTCTTAAAGCAACCATACATGCTAATGTGGCTTATTGTGATTGGACGCTCGTGGACACTAATTAGCATGGTGACATTTACATAATGCTAATTGGCGGCTCTTTTTTTCCGTCTTTTGTTTGTAATGTTATCGTTTTTCATTGAACTGTTCCATCAAGTAATGCATGTTTAAGAGCATGCTGGGTTTCTTTTGCTTAGCTGTTTTGATTGAACTGTTCCTTTAAGTAAACCATGTTTAAGGGGCAGCTGTTGGTTTTCATTTCACTTTTTCAGCTGAACTGTTCCTTTAAGTAAGCCGTATTTGAGGGCTGGCTATTCGTTTTCATTTAGCTGTTTTGACTGAACTGTTCCTTTAAGTAAACCATGTTTAAGGGGCAGCTGTTTGTTTTCATTTCACTTTTTCGGCTGAACTGTTCCTTTAAGTAAGCCGTTTTTGAGGGTTGGCTATTCATTTTCATTTAGTTGTTTTGACTGAACTCTTCCTTTAAGTAAACCATATTTGAGGAGCCGGTTATTTTCATTTCACTTCTTTAGCTGAACTGTTCCTTTTAAGTAAGCTAACTGTTGGTTTTCATTTAGTTTTTTTCAAATTATCTGTCCTTTTAGGTGGACCATGTTTGAAGCCCGGCTATTTGTTTTCATTTAGCTTTCTTGGGATAAACTGTTCCTTTCATAAGTCATGTTTGAGGGGCAGCTGTTTGTTTTCATTGGCTTTTTTGAGGGTCTGCTGCTCATTTTCTGGCTGAAATGTTCCAACAAATACATTGAGTTTAAAGACGTACTGTTAGTTTTCATTTAGCCTATTTCAGCTGAACTGTTCCTTTAAGTAAGCCATATTTGAGGGCTGGCTATTCGTTTTCATTTAGCTGTTTTGGCTGAACTGTTCCTTTAGTAAGTCATATTTGAGGAGCTGGTTAATTTTCATTTCACTTCTTCAGCTGAACTGTTCCTTTAAGTAAACTAACCGTTTGTTTTTTAGCTTTTTTCAAATTATCTGTCCTTTTAGGTGGGCCATGTTTGAAGCCTGGCTATTCGTTTTCATTTAGCTTTTTTGGCTGAACTGTTTCTTTAAGTAAACCAAGTTTGAGGGCCAGCTATTCATTTTCATTTAGCTTTCTTGGGATAAACTGTTCCCTTTATAAGTCATGTTTGAGGGGCAGCTGTTTGTTTTCATTGGCTTTTTTGAAGGTCTGCTGCTCATTTTCTGGCTGAAATGTTCCAACAAATACATTGAGTTTAAAGACGTACTGTTAGTTTTCATTTAGCCTATTTCAGCTGAACTGTTCCTTTAAGTAAGTCATATTTGATGGCTGGCTATTCGTTTTCATGTAGCTGTTTTGACTCAACTGTTCCTTTAGTAAGTCATATTTGAGGAGCCGGTTAATTTTCATTTCACCTCTTTAGCTGAACTGTTCCTTTAAGTAAACTAACTGTTCGTTTTTATTAATCTCTTTTCAAATTATCTGTCCTTTTAGGTGGGCCATGTTTTAAGGGACGACTTATCGTTTTCCTTTAACTAAGCCATGTGTAAGGGCCCGCTGGTCATTTTCACTTACATTTTTTGAGCAAATGGATCCATTAAACAAATCATTTTTAACAGCCTGCTGTTCTTTTTTATTCACTTGTTTCTACTGAGCTGTTCCGTTAGGTAAGCCATGTTTAAGGTTCAGTTGTTAGTTTTCATTTAACCTATTCTGACTAAAATGTTCCTTTACATAAACAATGGTTGAGGGCCAGCTGCTGTTCCATTTTTAACATTTTTTGACCAAACAGCTTCATCAAGTAATTAATTTTTAAACCTACAATCTTAGGTTTCGACTGAACTGTTCTTTTACATAAATCATGGTTGAGGGCCTGCTGCTCATGTTCCATCAAATAAATTGTGTTTAGGAGCCTACTGTCTCTCTTTTTTTTGAGCTGAACTGTTCCTTTAAGTTAACCACTTTTGAGGGGCGGCTGTTTACTTTATTTACTTTTTTTCAACTGAACTGTTCCTTTAACCAAGCCATGTTTAAGGGCCCGCTGTTCATTTTCACATACATTTTTTTGACCAAACGGATCCATTAAGTATTTCATTTTTAAGAGCCTACTGTTCTTTTTTTATTTATCTGTTTCGACTGAAAGGTAAACCACCTGTTTATTTTCATTTAGTTTTTTCCAACTGAACTGTTCTTTTAAGTAAACCTCCTGTTTATTTTATTTAATTTTTTCCAACTGAACTGTTCCTAAGTGAAAACTGAAACTGAACTAAGCCCAGTTTAAGGGCCTGCTGATCATTTTTTGCATACAATGACCAAACAGTTCCATCAAGTAATTCATTTTTAACATCCTACCATCTGTTTCGACTGAACTGTTCCTTTAAGTAAACCTCCTGTTTATTTTATTTAGTTTTCTCCAACTGAACTGTTCCTTTAACTAAGCCATGTTTAAGGGCCTGCTGGACATTTCTCACAAACATTGACCAAACAGCTCCATCAAGTAATTCATTTTTAACAGCCTACTATCTGTTTCGACTGAACTGTTCCTTTAAGTAAACCTCCTGTTTATTTTATTTAGTTTTCTCCAACTGAACTGTTCCTTTAACTAAGCCATGTTTAAGGGCCTGCTGGACATTTCTCACAAACATTGACCAAACAGCTCCATCAAGTAATTCATTTTTAACAGCCTACTATCTGTTTCGACTGAACTGTTCCTTTAAGTAAACCTCCTGTTTATTTTATTTAGTTTTCTCCAACTGAACTGTTCCTTTAACTAAGCCATGTTTAAGGGCCTGCTGGACAATTCTCACAAACATTGACCAAACAGCTCCATCAAGTAATTCATTTTTAACAGCCTACCATCTGTTTCGACTGAACTGTTCCTTTAAGTAAACCTCCTGTTTATTTTATTTAGTTTTCTCCAACTGAACTGTTCCTTTAACTAAGCCATGTTTAAGGGCCTGTTGGACAATTCTCACAAACATTGACCAAACAGCTCCATCAAGTAATTCATTTTTAACAGCCTACTATCTGTTTCGACTGAACTGTTCCTTTAAGTAAACCTCCTGTTTATTTTATTTAGTTTTCTCCAACTGAACTGTTCCTTTAACTAAGCCATGTTTAAGGGCCTGCTGGACATTTCTCACAAACATTGACCAAACAGCTCCATCAAGTAATTCATTTTTAACAGCCTACTATCTGTTTCGCCTGAACTGTTCCTTTAAGTAAACCTCCTGTTTATTTTATTTAGTTTTCTCCAACTGAACTGTTCCTTTAACTAAGCCATGTTTAAGGGCCTGCTGGACAATTCTCACAAACATTGACCAAACAGCTCCATCAAGTAATTCATTTTTAACAGCCTACCATCTGTTTCGACTGAACTGTTCCTTTAAGTAAACCACCTGTTTATTTTATTTAGTTTTCTCCAACTGAACTGTTCCTTTAACTAAGCCATGTTTAAGGGCCTGCTGGACAATTCTCACAAACATTGACCAAACAGCTCCATCAAGTAATTCATTTTTAACAGCCTACCATCTGTTTCGACTGAACTGTTCCTTTAAGTAAACCTCCTGTTTATTTTATTAAGTTTTCTCCAACTGAACTGTTCCTTTAAGTAAACCATGTTCAAGGGCCTGCTGGACAATTCTACCAAACATTGACCAAACAGCTCCATCAAGTAATTCATTTTTAACAGCCTACCATCTGTTTCGACTGAACTGTTCCTTTAAGTAAACCACCTGTTTATTTTATTTAGTTTTCTCCAACTGAACTGTTCCTTTAACTAAGCCATGTTTAAGGGCCCATTTTTAAGGGTCATTTTTCACATACACTGACCAAACATCTCCATGAAGTAGTTCATTTTCAACAGCTTACTATCTGTTTCGACCGAACTGTTCCTTTAAGTAAACCATGTTTGAGGGCCAGTTGTTTATTTATTTATTTATTTTTTTCAGCTGAACTGTTCCTTTAACTAAGTTAATATTTTACAGTGTAGTGAGTGGAAGGAAGAGAGTATGTATGTATGTGTGTGAGAGAGAGACAGTGTGTCTCACAGGCCACTCATTCCTGACAATAAGTGGTGTCTCAGTATAGAGTGTGTGACAGTGATGGATATGGCCACTGCATTAAAGGCATATTAATAAAAACCTAGTATAGACCATCCTCTGCATCTCTCTCTCTCTCTCTCTCTCTCTGTCTCTCTTTCTATTGTGTTGATCATTGAGGGACTTCAAAAAAAAAGACCCCCTGCTTTCATTTCATCATTTTTTTATTTGTGCGTCCCCGCGTCCTGCTGTAACCTCCGCGTGTGCTGTTTTTCATGTGTGCCTGTGCTGAATAAACCCCGGGCCTGACGTACGAAGGTCTCTTATACAGTATGCATCAGCTCCTCTTTGCTCTGGTTGGCCGCAGCGCTGCAGAGCTCATGAATATTAACGGAGGACAGATTTGAGGAATGGCGGCCTCTGACCGCTTCTGTCTCCGGAGGGGTGGGACGCCGTCTCACCCATCAAACACGGGGACGCAGGCCACGGGCAAACATGCCATTAACATCAGCCGAGCCGCACTTGGGTGACTGCTGTTGATTGTTGATACTGACCTGTGCGTAGCTGATACAACTGAAGGCTGTAATATGTAAACGAGCTCTCTAACCAATCAGCCGCGAAAGTTCCAGCGAAGCTCGTTCGGAGGGACGGATCTGGGACGGATTGACGGCGAGCGCGTCTGAGTGTGAAGCTGTGCGTTTGGTTTCCTAGGTGACTTGTTTTGGAGTGAATTGTAGTGGCTTGGATCTTCATCGTGGGACTTTGTGGTCAGGGCAGGTCAGCCAGTGGTCACCTCAGTCCTGTATGTTGAGGGAATCCTTGTGTGGGACCTGGACCTCGGGTCACCTTGCTCCTTACATGACTGATGGGCTTCCCTCAGGAGAAGCTGAGTGCTTTCTGCTCGGGTTGGTGGGCCATCACTGGGGGGGTCTCCGGGGACCATCCTGTCATGAAATTATGTCAGTTTTTAAGAAACACTCTCTCTTGTTCTTCTCTCTCTCTTTCTTCTTATCGCTCACTCTCTCTTTGTCTGTCTCTCTGCTTTTTCACTCTTTATCCTTTTTTCAGTACCTTTTCTTTCTCTCTCTCTCTTTCTCACTCTGTCTTACTCTCTTTCTGTCTCTCTCTGCTTTCTCACTCTATCCCTTTTAGTTCACTTTTTTCTCTCTCTCTTTTTCTCTCTCTCGTTCTCTCTTTGTGTCTCTCTGCTTTCTCACCATACCTTCACCATACCTCAGTATTTTTTCTTTGTCTCTCTCTTTCTCTCTCTCACTCTTTATTCTCACTCTTTATCTTTTTTTTTCAGTACCTTCTCTCTCTCTCTTTCTCTCCCCCCACTCTCTCTCTTTCTGCTTTCTCACTCTTTACTCCTTTTTCTCAATACCTTCTCTCTCTCACTCTCTCTCTTTCTCTGCCTTGTCAAAATGTATCCCTTTTTCTCAATACCTTCTCACTCTCTCTCTTTCTCTGCCTTGTCAATATTTATCCCTTTTTCTCAGTATCTTCTTTCTCTCTCTCACTCTTTCTCTGCCTTGTCATTCTTTATCCCTTTTTCTCAGTATCTTCTTTCTCTCTCTCACTCTTTCTCTTTCTCTGCCTTGTCATTCTTTATCCCTTTTTCTCAGTATCTTCTTTCTCTCTCTCACTCTTTCTCTTTCTCTGCCTTGTCATTCTTTATCCCTTTTTCTCAGTATCTTCTCTTTCTCACTCTTTATCCCTTTTTCTCCGAATCTTCTCTCTCTCTCTCTCTCTGCTTTTTCTCTATACCATCTCTCTCTCACTCGCTCTTTCTCTGCCTTGTCATTCTTTGTCCCTTTTTCTCAGTTTTCTCTCTCTCTCTCTCTCTCTCTCTCTCTCTCTCTCTCTCTCTGCTTTCTCACTCTTTATCCCTTTTTCTCTATACCATCTCTCTCTCACTCTCTCTTTCTCAGCCTTATCATTATTTATCCCTTTTTCTCAGTATCTTTTCTTTTTCTTGCTCTCTGCTTTCTCACTCTTTATCCCTTTTTTTAATACCTTCTCTCTCTCTTACTCTCTTTTTCTCTCTCTCTGCTTTCTCACTATTTAGCCCTTTTAATCAGTGCCTTTTCTGTCTCTCTCTCTCTCTCTTTCTCTCCCCCCACTCTCTCTCTTTCTGCTTTCTCACTCTTTACCCCTTTTTCTCAATACCTTCTCTCTCTCTCCCACTCTCTCTTTCTCTGCCTTATCATTCTTTATCCCTTTTTGTCAATACCTTCTTTCTCTCTCTCATTTTTTCTCTTTCTCTGCCTTGTCATTCTTTGTCCCTTTTTCTCAGTATCTTCTCTTTTTCTCTCTGCTTTCTCACTCTTTATCCATTTTTCTCAATACCTTCTTTCTCCCTCACTCTTTCTCTTTCTCTGCCTTGTCATTATTTATCCCTTTTTCTCAGTATCTTCTCTCTCTCTCTCTCTCTCTCTCTCTCTCTCTCTCTCTCTCTCCCTCTCTGCTTTCTCACTCTTTATCCCTTTTTCTCTCTATACCCTCTCACTCGCTCTTTCTCTGCCTTGTCATTCTTTGTCCCTTTTTCTCAGTTTCTCTCTCTCTCTCTCTCTCTCTCTCTCTCTCTCTCTCTCTCTGCTTTCTCACTCTTTATCCCTTTTTCTCTATACCATCTCGCTCTCTCTTTCTCTGCCTTGTCATTATTTATCCCTTTTTCTTAGCATCTTTTCTTTTTCTTGCTCTCTGCTTTCTCACTCTTTATCCCTTTTTTCAATACCTTCTCTCTCTCTCACTCTCTCTCTTTCTCTCTCTCTGCTTTCTCACTCTTTAGCCCATTTAATCAGTACCTTTTCTGTCTGTCTCTCTCTCTCTCTCTGTCTCTCTCTCTCTCTCTCTCTCTGCTTTCTCACTCTTTAGCCCTTTTAATCATTACCTTTTCTGTCTCTCTCTCTCTCTCTCTCTCTCTCTCTCTCTCTCTCTCTGTCTCTCTCTCTCTCTCTCTCTCTCTGCTTTCTCACTCTTTAGCCCTTTTAATCATTACCTTTTCTGTCTCTCTCTCTCTCTCTCTCTCTCTCTCTCTCTCTGCTTTCTCATTCTCTTTGTCTCTCTCTCTCTGTTTTACACACAGTGGGTTCAGTGTGGTGTACTTTTGTTCAGCAGCACAGCAGTAAAGGAGAATGCAGTTGTTTTCAGCCTCTGAAAGAAAGAACAAAAGCGGAGGTGTGGGGTGTAAAAATTCAGGCTTTTGTCTCCGGGATGTGATTATTCTCTCCCCTCGGCGTACGTTTTGTGAACAAGAGACAAAAAAAAAGGAAATTCAAACAAAAACACATAGCTGTCTGTTTAATACCCCACCATGATCCCTGGGCCTCAGCAAGTAATACACTCACTGGCCACTTTATTAGAAACACCTACAGTACCTGCTCCTACCTTTAGGCCTGAAACATACTCAACGCCAGCGTGAATGACAACATCCAGCCAACGCACTGCAAATGCACATGCCCTTCTGTATAAACACACCATGCATGCTTATGTTACTGCCAAGGCTGAAACGCTTAGTACTCAAGGGGGCGCTAGAGGACAAATCAGAACAGGCTCTACTGATATTCCAACAACCACAACAGCTAAACGTGTGCAGCAGAGGACAGTCATGTGCTCTACCTGCGAAAACACATCATTCGTGTTTATGTAAGCGACCCAGTTGTTTGCTTTGGCGGTTTCGGAACGTAGGGTCAACGTCTTTATCCCTTTTAGTACCTTTTTTCTTTCTCTCTCTTTCTCTCTCTCTCTTTCTCTCTCTGCTTTCTCACTCGTTATCCCTTTTTCAGTACCTTTTCTCTCTCTCTCTCTCTCTCTCTCTCTCTCTATCTCTTTCTTTCTCCCTCTGTCTTATTCTCTTTCTGTCTCTCTCTGCTTTCTCTTTATCCCTTTTAGTACCTTTTTTCATTCTCTCTCTCTCTCTATTTCTCTCTCTCTCTATCTCTTTCTTTCTCCCTCTGTCTTATTCTCTTTCTGTCTCTCTCTGCTTTCTCTTTATCCCTTTTAGTACCTTTTTTTTCTCTCTCTATTTCTCTCTCTCTTTGTCTCTCTGCTTTCACACTCGTTATCCCTTTTTCAGTACCTTTTCTCTCTCTCTCTCTATCTCTTTCTTTCTCCCTCTGTCTTATTCTCTTTCTGTCTCTCTCTGCTTTCTCACTCTTTATCCCTTTTTAGTACCCTTTTTTCTTTCTCTCTCTCTCTTTCTCTCTTTGTCTCTGCTTTCTCACTCTTTATATTTTTTTCAGTACCTTTTTTTCTCTCTCTCTCTCTATCTTTTTCTTTCTCCCTCTGTCTTATTCTCTTTCTGTCTCTCTCTGCTTTCTCTTTATCCCTTTTAGTACCTTTTTTCTTTCTCTCTCTCTATTTCTCTCTCTCCCTATCTCTTTCTTTCTTCTTCTGTCTTATTCTCTTTCTTTCTCTCTCTCTCTTTCTCTCTTTGTCTCTGCTTTCTCACTCTTTATATTTTTTTCAGTACCTTTTATTTCTCTCTCTCTCTCTATCTCTTTCTTTCTCCCTCTGTCTTACTCTCTTTCTGGCTCTCTCTGCTTTCTCACCCTTTATCCCTTTTTAGTAACTTTTTTTCTTTCTCTTTCTCTCTCTTTTTGTCTCTGCTTTCTCTCTCTGCTTTCTCACTCGTTATCCCTTTTTCAGTACCTTTTCTCTCTCTCGCTTTCTTTCTCTCTTTCTCTATCTCTTTCTTTCTCCCTCTGTCTTACTCTCTTTCTGTCTCTCTGCTTTCTCACCCTTTATCCCTTTTTAGTAACTTTTTTCTTTCTCTTTCTCTCTCTTTTTGTCTCTGCTTTCTCTCTCTGCTTTCTCACTCTTTATCCCTTTTAGGACCTTTTTTCATTCTTTCTTTCTTTCTTTCTTTCTTTCTTTCTCTCTCCTTGTCTCTCTGCTTTCTCACTCTTTATCCCTTTTAATACCTTTTTTCCTTTCTTTCTCTCTCTCATTTTCTCTCTCTCTTTGTCTCTCTGCTTTCTCACTCTTTATCCTTTTTCAGTTTTTTTTCTTCCTCTCTCTCTCTCTCTGCTTTCTCACTCTTTATCCTTTTTCAGTACTTTTTCTTCCTCTCTCTCACTCTTTATCCTTTTTTCTCAGTACCTTCTTTCTATCTCTCTTTCTCTCTCTCCCCACCCTTTCTCTTTCAGCAAAGGACAGTCATTTGCTCTACCTGCGAAAATACATCATTCGTGTTTATGTAAGCGACCCAGTTGTTTGCTTTGGCGGTTTCGGACCGTAGGATCAACGTCACTGCCATAACGAGAGTGGTCCACCACCCAAAACTCAAAAATATCAATCAGAAATTGACCATCGATGGAGAACAAGAGAACGGCTGACACGTGTATCTGTCAGACCAGATAAGATACTGTGTCTAACAGTACGCCAACAAGATGGCACTAGAAGGAAGGGGGTTTCTGATAAATTGGCCACGGTGGCAGCTTCCGGGCCACATAAATACTACGTTATCTGGCTGAAATCAGAGATACATCAAAACAAGCTCCAAAACGCTGCTCGTTCATTATTGAGTACCTCCGCATCTCCCATCAGCCCACAACCCTCACGGCCCTCACAGGCCGGCCATTGTTCTCCTGCGTCGGAAGGGAAAGGCCAGGCGCTGAATGGCTCCATCTGATCGCATTAGGCTTTGTGTAAAACAAGCACACCTTTTTTCTCTCGAGTTCTTTCTCCCTATTCTCCCCCCAGAACGCAGGGGAAGCAGCCCGGCTCGGCTTCGGCTCCCGCTCCGGCCTGGGAGTATCACTTCCCGGGCCGCCAGCGTTTCCCACTTGTTTTTTGGGCAAGCGAGAGAATGAGAGAAAGAAGGGAAGAATGGAGGCCGGGTTAACTGTGCCTCCTTTAATGACACCCGGCACAAGAAAAAAAAGAGAGAAAGAGAGAAAGAGAGATAGAGAGTATCTGTTCGGCTGGCAGTGAAACCCAACCTGGATGACTGGAGGCTCTTTCATGTGCACTCAACGGGCCCAGGCTGGAGCTGCGCTCGATTCTTATCGCTCATTTACGGGCCCCTACTTTATTCAGTGGGGGAATTTTGAGTACAGGAGGAATCTGCACTCTCTCTCTCTCTCTCTCTCTCTCTCTCTGCGCCTCCCTCTAAACTGGATTACTCTAGCTGTCAGCCTGTGCTTACCCAGACAGCGCTGTACAGCGGTGGCTCTAATGATGTGTGACTGTGTGTATTCTGCCATTACACCTCAGGCCCTACAGGAGACACGCGCACGCTGCGCAGAGGACGAACCGTCTCGAAGAAAGCGCGGACCTGGACTCCGCGTCCCTCGTTCGGCAGAAATCTCCCTTCAGCTCCGCCGCGGCGCTCCGAGAGACGGCCGAGCCCGATTTGACATTGTATGACAGCTCGCGCGCTCTCGTCTCGCGCGCTAACAAAACGCCAACAAGAGCAGCAGTTTCGTCAGCATCTGCTGTCTTCAGCTTCGCTTTATCCATAACAGATGAGCGGGTGCGCGAGCGATGGTGGATGAAACGTACTTCCTTCAAACACAATCCCCAACCTTTTTTCTCCCCTTCAAAACAGGTGAATTATTGATCTTCTCAGCTGTAAACCCAGGAGACGTCTCCGCTGATTTCGAAGAGTTAGTGAGGGAAAACGCTGCCTCGAGCCCCTCTTCTCGCTTTATCTAGATTAGGCGCCAAATCGGTGTGAATTCTTCTCCTCGTGCCTCAGAGAGCAGATCCAGAGAGCAGATTAATCAGGCCTGAGAACGTGCTGGAAGTCCAACCTGGTTCAACCACACCACATGATGTTTTGATGTGAGCGCAACCGCAGCCCAACGAAATTTTGGCTGAACATCTTACTATAAAAAGATTTCTTCTCGAACATCGTCGTGTCCTATTAAAACTGGGTTTAAACTGTGCTATGCATGCAAGACCTTCTCTGCACAAGACGGTAGCCTGATAAAACTTCTGATGACTACGCCAATGAAATGATATTAGAACTAGAGAGCAGCCTGATTCAGGTGTTCAGACAAATTCTGTCTCAACAAAGAAGTATTCCGAACTAATTCCATCTCGACCCGGCTGTAGCATGATGAAATTTTCTTCAAACTTAATTGTAACCCAACAGAATTCTGTTTGAAGCCGTCTGTATGTGTGCTGTTCAGATTTGACTGCAATCTGATAAAATTCAGTTTGAAGCCAGAATTATTCTTACAAAATTCTGTTTGAATGAAAATCTGCCTGAATTCAACGTTATTCTGGTTCATTCTGTTACTCAACAAAATTAAAAATCAATTAAGACATTATAATAATTCTGTTGAACCTATGAATTTCTATCTGAATATGACTGCAGTGCAGCAAAATACTGTCCAAACCAATGATATTCCCACAAAATCGTGTCTGAACCAAGCTTTGTCCCAACAAATCTCTGCCTGAATTCAACATTATTCTGGTAAATTCTGTAACTCAACAAATTTAAAAATGAATTTAGCCTGACATTAACAATAATTCTGTTAAACCTACATCTAAATATGACTGCAGTGCAACAAAATACTGTCCAAACCAACAGTATTCCCACAAATTCATGTCTGATGCAGACTTTTCTCAACAAAATTCTATCCAAAATTGACTGTTTCCCCACAAAATCCTATCTGAGCCAACAAAATTCTGCCTGAATTCAACATTATTCTGGTAAATTTTCTAACACAACAAAATTAAAAATGAATTTAAGCTAATAATAACAATAATTCTGTTGAACCTACACATTTCTATCTGAATATGACTGCAATGCAACAAAACTCTGTCAAAACCAACGGTATTCTGACAGAATTGTCTAATCCAAAGTTTTTTCAACAAAATTCTGTTTGAACCCATCTGTAGCTGTAACTTGACTGTAACCTGATCAAATTCTGTTAGAACACAACAGTATTCTTACAAAAATCTGTCAGATAATAAATGTAGCATTTCCAAATGTGACTGTAGCTCAACTAAATTCTGCCTGAATTCAACTTTATTCTAGTAAATTCTGTAACACAACAAAGTTTAAAATGAATTTATCCTAACAATAACAATAATTCTGTTGAACCTACAGATTTCTACCTGAATATGAACAATACTCCCACAAAATCCTGTCTGATCCAAACTCCCAAAAAAATGAATTTATCCTAACAATAACAATAATTCTGTTGAACCTACAGATTTCTACCTGAATATAACTGCAATGCAACAAAATACTGCCCAAAGCAACGGTATTCCCCCCAAATCCTGTCTGAAGCAAACTTTTTCCAACAAACTTCTATCCAAAATTGACTGTATCCCCACAAAATCCTCTCTGAGCCAAATTTTGTCTCAACAAAATTCTGCCTGAATTCAACATTATTCTAGTAAATTCTGTAACACAAAATTAAATATGAATTTAATCCAACAATAACAATAATTCTGTTAAACCTAAATTTCTACCTGAATATGAACAATATTCCCACCAAATCCTGTCTCATCCAAACGTTTTCCCAACAAAATTCTGTCTAAACCCAAATGAATTCCTTCAAATGTATTCCTTATCTAAAATACATTCTAACTATCTAATGATAGAGCCTGTTACGCTACTTTAGAGCAACTTTCGTGTCCATCATCAGATGAAAATAAGAAATAAGGGAGTAGGGGAAGTAGGGAGAAAAATAAAGTGAGGGTAAATACAGAAACATCACTAACTGAGAGTTATAAATAAGTCCTACTCTGCACTTGTTGTGCCGGGTGGTGGAAGGATGGGGGCTTTCCCGGGCTCTAGCTACCGTATGCTGGCTTTGACCCGGGTGTCAGGAGGAGGGTGGATGTGAGCAGTGGTCTCAGGTTGCTGGTGTAGTGTTACTCAGGGTGTCCGTGTGGTCCGTAACCTCTGCTGGGGAGTTGCTGAGACCGAGGCCATGGATTTGCTAGCCGGCTGGTGAGCAGGTATTTCTGTGGGCCGACTCGTGTTTCTGCCCACTTGGCCACTGAATGACCCCAAGAGAGTAAGAAAGAGAGAGGACAGGAGGAGGGGCCAGAAAGAACTCAGGCCACTTCCTCTGCAGTTTTAACTGTATGATATTCCTCACAGCCGGTACGGCACCTGATACAGTCTGATCATTTCTGTGTCGAGTAAAGAGTCTGGTACAGTCTAATAACCTTCAATCAATAAAGTGTCTCAGCACAGCAGCAGTGCAGTGTTTCTGGCTGATTTTGTATCCAATCCACGTAAAGAGTAAGACGAGAGGCTGAAAGTAAGAAATCAGACGTGAGTCAGTGTCTTCTTGTTGTAGTTGCAGTTTCCTTTTTCTGATATTTCCTTAATAACAGCTGCTGATACAATACTGCAATGACCGGATACTGTATACTGTTATTCTGGTTGCTGCCTCAGTGACCACTATGGTTATAGGTTCTAGGCTATACACTACAGCTCAAACGTTTAGGATCACTTTAGAATTTAATTTCATGCAATTTTCATACAATTCACAAACAATATTGTCCATTTCACAATTAATGTAAGCGTATCAGATGATTTTTAAAGAATAAAAATGTTTGTATTAAAGTCTATTTTTGTATAGAGGCTTATTTTGCATATAGTCTATTATCAGCAATTCTCAGTCCTCTGTCTAAATCTCCTGGTACAACCGCCAATCCAAGTTAAGGATGTTATTGGACTAATTGGTTGTTAGGACACTCTTGCCCAATTGTGATGCACAGCTGAAAAACATTCTACTAATAAGTGAGTATAAAAGGGAGAACAACATTCTAGGTTAGTTTAGTATCTGAAGATCAGCAGTTGATGGCTTGCTGACCGACTCAAAATGACCAGAAAGAAACAACTTTCTTTAGAGACCCGTCAGTCCATTGTTGTGTTAAGGAAGAAGATACTCCATTGAAAACAAGAACATTTCACTGTGATCCCAAACTTTCGAGCGGTAGTATGTAACATGTATTAGCCAGTCATGCTAAAAGGCGATCGTTATCGGCCCCAAAAACACTGACTCTCCATCACTATGGAATTTTATCTAACAGGCCTGACAAACATATGGATTCAGTCTGATCTCCTCAGCTTTTTATCTGGGAAACGATGGATGATGCTGTGTGATCGTACACAGAACCTCTCGAGCGGTGTAGCCCAGGTGCCACAGTGGGCCGGGTCACTCGGCGGTATCGGAGGAGAGTTATGTTGAGGATATTGTTTCTGTCTTTCATTTCCCCCCTCCACTATCTCTGCACTGAGTAATTACACCGCCCCCCCCCCCTACTAAACTGCCTTCGGGCCTACACTAAAACCCACTTGAGTGTTTTTGTATGACTGTGTGTGCAAATTAGGGCTTTAGAGAGTTCAGGTCACGTACGGTCACCGTGGACTGGGGCTGCACAATTAATCACTTTTTAATGGTGATCACGATTTTTGGCTTAGACGTAATTAAGTCTGATATTTGTGAGCTTAGCCAGAGTTAACGAACGGGCCAGCGTCGGATGCCGGGTTTCTTTATTAAGCTGGCGTATTAAATTATTGAATCATGGTGACAGGCTTGTGTTTCTTGTTAATAAATTAAAAAAAAATAAAAACAACTTTGGAGCATAATGTTGTTGACTAATTTTCATTTATTTATTTATTTATTTATTCGTTGCAGTCACTAGACGTAAGCACTCTGCCCTTCATGTGTTTATTAATTTATTTATGGACTGTTTATGCTGTTTATATTTAGCAACTAAGACTGAGGACGTACGTTCGAGACGTCATCTGATGCCTGTACGCGCGGGGACAGGAAAAGAGATGTTTCCTGTCGATTTGAAATGAGAGGATGAAGCGTTCTCGAAAAATAGTGATACATAATCGTGATTTCAGTAATGAGCAGAATCATCATGATTATCATTATCGTGCAGCCCTACTGTGCGCCATCCTAATTGAAATGGCTCCTAGGCATCGGCGTCTGCGGCGCCTACCCATTGTTTCCCATTTTAATTGCGTGTCACTAAAGAATTCTGAGTCACTGTGAGG
The DNA here is from genome assembly GCA_021613375.1 of Megaleporinus macrocephalus. Classification (NCBI taxonomy): domain Eukaryota; kingdom Metazoa; phylum Chordata; class Actinopteri; order Characiformes; family Anostomidae; genus Megaleporinus; species Megaleporinus macrocephalus. Next base: position 9,343,223 of record CM038720.1, on the reverse strand, counting down.
GCAACGAGCGTGGAGTTGAATTGGAAGTTAAGTAACTGCAACTTTGTTGTTTGGAGTTGAGTTGCGTTATACTCAGTAGACTTGAACTCATCATAACTGCTCAGATTTTAAATGAGACGCGTGTGTGTGTATGTGTGTGTTGCCGCTGTCCCACTGCCTCTGGGCTGCACTCGCTAAGCTCTTCATGACTAATCAGGCACATTGATTGCCCTTTTACCCCTGTTATAATGCACCCCCCTCCCCTCCCTAAGCCGGAGCCCAC
>CM038720.1:9292961-9340461 GCA_021613375.1 Megaleporinus macrocephalus | reverse complement strand
CAGGCCCTCGTGTGAAAGTAAACACCTGCTCGTTTGCTTCCTCTTTGTAATTTTTTCCCTTCTATCTCTGTGTGCCAGCTTTATAGCCGGCGTGCTTCTTATTCAGAACTGTCCTCAGGTCAGCAGCGCTTTACAGGCACTTGATAAATCAGCCCTGTAAAACAGGTCCCTGTACGTGCTGCCCTTAAGGAATGGTACAGTGAAAAATAATGTTTGCACTATTTTTCTTGTTACCCCATATACAGCTGCCGAGGTATGTTTGGTGCGCTTCTTTACACCGCACAAACCAGCATGCATGCCAGCGCTGGTCTGCGGGAGTCGACAAGCATATACCAGCATCCATATACAAGCATATAGTCACTGTCCATTGCCGATTTTTATTTTTCTACATCATTTGAATGCGACAGCTGCCGTTTACATTGCCTGAAATTTTCATGATGAATGGACCTAGAATAACACTTTAAAATAGCTTGGAAAAATTTCTGGTTCCATTGACTTACATTAAAAGTAAAGCCAGTTTTTGGCCTCTCCTGTAAAGTTGCCAATTTGGAGATACACATTTTTCTATATTGGTTTCACTGGTGACCGGGCCAGACTGGTCTATACTGTTTGGTTCTAGCAAGGCTAGCAGTTAGCACTGTGCAAACTGCAGGCCTAAATCATCATCTGCTAGCATCGTTTAGTTATTACCCTGCTGAAAAAGATTAGAACTATTAAGATTGAGACCTGATGGTTTTATTTTCAAATGGGAGTTGGCTTAATGGTTACCATTTGTAACCCTTAGGAGGAGACCAGTAGTGTCCTGTAAGACACCTTTATATTCCATTAGGAAATCATCAAGTACATCTGGAGTCAGTCTCAGTTCATCTGTTGAATCATTAGCATCCTTTATACTGTGATATCAATTCTCCTCTTAGTTAAATGAAGTACCCTGGCACTGAGCCCGCGCCACAGTGCTAACATTAAGTAGGCTAATCAGACGACCACAAAGTCATTTTTTACCCGTCTATTCATCCGCTTCTACTAAAATCTTGTAACTTCTGCTAACCCTAACCCTAACCCTAACCCTAACTCCTGATTGTATATAGTTAACTAAACTCTACTAACATCCTCCAGACTCCTGATTGTATATAGTTAACTAAACTCTAACATGAGTGTAGCTAAACTCTACTAATATACTCCAGACTCCTGATTGTATGAGTGTAGCTAAACTCTACTAATATACTCCAGACTCCTGATTGTATGGGTGTAGCTAAACTCTACTAACATTCTCCAGTCTCCTGATTATATAGTTAGCTAAACTCTATTAACATCCTCCAGACTCCTGATTATATATGAGTGTAGCTAAACTCTACTAACATCCTCCAGACTCCTGATTATATATGAGTGTAGCTAAACTCTACTAACATCCTCCAGACTCCTGATGATATATACTTAGCTAAACTTTACTAATATACTCCAGACTCCTGATTGTATGAGTGTAGCTAAACTCTACTAACATCCTCCAGACTCCTGATGATATATACTTAGCTAAACTTTACTAATATACTCCAGACTCCTGATTGTATGAGTGTAGCTAAACTTTACTAACATCCTCCAGACTCCTGATGATATATACTTAGCTAAACTTTACTAATATACTCCAGACTCCTGATTATATGAGTGTAGCTAAACTTTACTAATATACTCCAGACTCCTGATTGTATGGGTGTAGCTAAACACTACTAACATCCTCCAGACTCCTGATGATATATACTTAGCTAAACTTTACTAATATACTCCAGACTCCTGATTATATGAGTGTAGCTAAACTTTACTAATATACTCCAGACTCCTGATTATATGAGTGTAGCTAAACTTTACTAATATACTCCAGACTCCTGATTGTATGGGTGTAGCTAAACACTACTAACATCCTCCAGACTCCTGATTGTATGAGTGTAGCTAAACTTTACTAACATCCTCCAGACTCCTGATTGTATGAGTGTAGCTAAACACTACTAACATCCTCCAGACTCCTGATTGTATGAGTGTAGCTAAACTTTACTAATATACTCCAGACTCCTGATTGTATGAGTGTAGCTAAACTCTACTAACATCCTCCAGACTCCTGATTGTATGAGTGTAGCTAAACACTACTAACATCCTCCAGACTCCTGATTGTATGAGTGTAGCTAAACTCTACTAACATCCTCCAGACTCCTGATGATATATACTTAGCTAAACTTTACTAATATACTCCAGACTCCTGATTATATGAGTGTAGCTAAACTTTACTAATATACTCCAGACTCCTGATTGTATGAGTGTAGCTAAACTCTACTAACATCCTCCAGACTCCTGATTGTATGAGTGTAGCTAAACTCTACTAACATCCTCCAGACTCCTGATTGTATGAGTGTAGCTAAACTCTACTAACATCCTCCAGACTCCTGATTGTATGAGTGTAGCTAAACTATACTAACATCCTCCAGACTCCTGATTGTATGAGTGTAGCTAAACTATACTAACATCCTCCAGACTCCTGATTGTATGGGTGTAGCTAAACTCTACTAACATCCTCCAGACTCCTGATTGTATGAGTGTAGCTAAACTATACTAACATCCTCCAGACTCCTGATTGTATGAGTGTAGCTAAACTATACTAACATCCTCCAGACTCCTGATTGTATGAGTGTAGCTAAACTATACTAACATCCTCCAGACTCCTGATTGTATGAGTGTAGCTAAACTATACTAACATCCTCCAGACTCCTGATTGTATGAGTGTAGCTAAACTATACTAAGATCCTCCAGACTCCTGATTGTATGAGTGTAGCTAAACTCCGCTAACGTTCAGCTTTCTGATTGTATGGGGTAAGCTGAACAAGCGACTGTCTGAGGTTTAGGTGTTAACAATTCATGGGGGCAGCTTCCAAACGAGCGATTAGCCTAGCTACCTTTCGCACCTCCCTGCTGTGTGCTAGCGTGCGGATGAAGAACAGTTAGCTGTAAATGAGCAGGCCTGGCTGTATAGGAGGACACCTGCGAGGAAGGTGCTCTTTTTCTCTTTCTCCAAAGAGCGCAGATTCCATCCTCGCTAGCATTGGCTGGGCAGGAGGAGGCTTGAGGAACCTTTTCTTCATTGTCACAAAAGGCCAGCCACTCCACTGGAGTCTCCATCGCTCTCTTTTTACATACTGATAAAACCTCCATTATCCTTTGAACCTTTCTTTTCAGAATAGGAGGAGAAAGGAGCGGGCGAGGGAGAGAGATTTCGGCTTCCCTTGAGTGAGCGCGGCCTCACCTCTTGGCAGGGGTGTGTATGTGTGAGTGTGTGTGTGTTGTGTGTGTGTGTGTGGTGAAGAGGTCCTTAACCTCCTATCAGATGGGAGAGCGGTTTGTGAGAGGCCGTATTGAAAAGGCCTGCAGTACTGAGGTGTCTCTATAAAGGGGGCGAGTGTGGGTCTACGTGTGTGTAAGTGTGTGTGTGTGTTTCACTGGACTGTGACGCCCGCTCAGTGGTCACGCACCAGGAGTTCTCCCGCCACTGTATGGCTATCATTTGTGTGTGTGTGTGTGTGTATAGATGTATATACAATGGCCAAATGGACTCCATCTCCAAGTGCTCAGTGAATCATGACCTGTCCTTCAATAGAGCAGCGGTTGGTGCGGCCGCTCCGTCCTGAATAGCAACTTCAGGGCTTTATTATCAGACTGATTCACCGAGTCTCTGAGGTTAGAAAACACTCCGCTACTTCCTCTGGAGCTGCATGATCTCACCTGTCTGGCATTAAAGCCACTTAGGATCGATAGCAGGCTAATGCTGTAATACGGAGCTAATAATAGCATGTATATTAAAATACACACTCATGGCTTTATTTATTTATTTATTTTGCATTGTGATGTACCCTATTGGAGTGATGTACACCTCCTTCTATCTGCACTCACTGTTTATTTTATCACCTCCGCTTGTCATATAAGAGCACTCTTTGTAGTTCTACACTTACAGACTGTAGTCCATCTGATTCTCTATATGCTTTGTTGTCCTGTTCTTCAGTGGTCAGGACCCCCACAGGAATACCCCGCAGGTATTATTTGGGTGGTGGGTCATTCTCAGCACGGCAGTGACACTAGCATGGTGGTGGTGGTGTGTTAGTGTGCGTTGTGCTGGAGTGAGTGGATCAGACACAGCAGACATTCCTACCTTGTTGGTCCACCTTGTAGGTGTAAAGTCTTTTGCTGCACAGTCTGTGTTCTCTAGTCCTTCATCAGTGTTCACAGGATGCTGCCCACAGGACACTGTTGTCTGGAGAGTTTTGGATGGTAGATATATGCTCTACTAAGGAATTAGTTCTGAAATGCAATAGAGAATAAATAATAAGGGTGTAAGAAAATATTGAAATATTGAATATTGGGATATTATGTTTAGTGATACTGTATCGATGCTAAAAAACACAATATCGAAACACAGATTCCTGGCAGAAAGTGAACCTAAACCTCTGACCTTTAGATGGCAGTGTTGTAATCTATTTTCAGCTCCACTCCAACGTCAACAAGCAGCACAAGGGCGCAATGCTATTGTAAGCATTGGCAAACCTATTCATACAGTGATGTGTTTTAATAGTAGGGTTTGAACAATCGCAATATATCACTTTACTTGCAGCATTGCAGTATATCGCAATATATTGAATCGTGACCGCTGTATCACGATACATATTGTATCGCCAGGTTCTTGCCAATGCACAGCCCTAATAAATAATAATAATAATAATAGTATAAATTTTGCATTTTTGTACTATATATATATATATATATATATATATATATATATATATATATATATATCAATGCTGCGATTAGACAAATAATACACAAATATTAAATAATTAGACTAATAATAAATAATATTAAATAATTTGCAGAAGTTTGTTACATCAGCATTTTGAAATGAAACTCTTCATATGTGGTATCAGTGTGTACTAAGAATTATGTTACCCTAAAACTTAATCACTTTTAGCCCCAGAAATCAGAAACAAAGATCCAAATTTGAAAAAATATGAAACGTGGAGCATCAAAACTATTGTAACCCTGTTTTGTGGCTTTCTAAGTCTTTTTGGTCTGTAAACTTGCTGGAACAAACACACTAATATACCCGTGCACAGGGAGTTGGTGGTCAGATTCGGCTCCGTTGTGCAGGACGGTGGCTTTGTGTGTGTGTTAGACTGGCTCTCTAATCCAAACAAGCTACAGCAGTGCAGCCAGGCCGCGACTCCAGAGAACACAAGAGAGAGTCTGGGCTTGCTTGTGTGTATGGATGCAGTAGATGTGTGTGTATGTGTGTGTGTGGGTGTACCCACTGTCCTCATGCCTCCACACACACCTCCGCACCCTGCCCACTCCTAACGTTACCTAGCGACGGTAACCGGGGTGAGAGACACTGAGGAGCTTTGCCTCCAAACCCCCTCTGAGATTTTGTCTTCTGTGTTCTGTGGTTCCGCGAGTCAGTAGGAGTTGCTGTTGTTAGATGTTGGGGTTTTATGATGTGGCCAGTGGAAGGCGCTGGCAGGCCTCTGGACGTTAACCTACGCTGTTTATTCACACACCTAATATCAGATTCTCAGTATGTAGTGTGTCCACTCTTGGCCATCATTACAGCTCACGAACGTCCACCACCTTCATAGATCAAATCATTTCTAATTATCGTCATAGCGGCCCTCGCTATAGTTATATTTGTGTTCATTATACAAATAAGGCTTTAACCAATCACTGGGTTTTTGATGGTAGGCTGTCACCAATTGGAGATGTTCTTTGAAGGTTATCTCGTCAGGGTCTAGTTATTTGATGTAATATATTGCAAATTTAATCAGAATTATCCAAAAATGTACTAAATGTTTAGAGCTGGTAACACATTTTGCTCGTTTCAACCTTCGAACTCTCAATAGTAATGCAGACAGACGCTGCGTCTACATTGTACGATGATGGAAATGCCTACCTTTTACAGAAGGGTTACCTTTAGCAGACTGTGCTGGCCAGTGCTTATTGGAGATGTATTGATAAAACAATATGGCTGATGCAAAAATGAACAGAAGCACCAATAATCATGGTTTACTGTACTGACGTGAGTGATTAACTGTTATCGTTTGACAGGCCTAGTTGTATTATAATCATAATTCACAGTTATGTGCAAAAGTTTTAAGCACTTGGGAACATTATTATACTTAAATAACTATTTTTTCCAGACATGATCCTATAAATTCTGCAATTTAAACAGTATTAGTACAGTAAGTAGTGCTTTTACATACTTCAGTGTGTTTATTTAACCCTTTCCATGCTTCTCCTTGTGGAAACAACCCAGTATTATTTACAGTTCTCATCTAATACCTGCTTTGACTGCTCAGTACTTCATTAAGCTAAATCAAGATTGCTGCTGAAGGAACTGAATACAATCATACAATGTCTGGGGCGTCCAGGAGAAATCTGGAACTACACTTTGTTCTTCAAACTGGAGCTCAAGATATGATCTACTTCTTTCATAATAAGATATTCATGCTATTTGTGCTTATTTACATCTGTTCTAATGATATCTGGTGTTGGGTGTGGCTGATGCGGTGAACTATGAATAACTACTCTCATGAATAACTACTGTCACTATTACAGTCTCAATATTGTGTTGATATTGTACTGACTATTATGTGTTGCCGTAGCTGATCACTAACCTACACCTTTCCTCTTGTGTCTTGCAGGTAGAAGACGCTATGCTAATGTTCGATAAGACTACTAACAGACACAGAGGTGAGAGAACCCTCCTTTCTTACCGCTGATGCTGGTGCACATATTTATCTGAGCTATTGAAACACATGCTAGTGTTTACTGGGGTGTGAAAGCTCAGTTTTGCTGAATGCCAGGGTCTGTTGTCTGCTGTGAGAAGAATCTCATGTGATTTTCCATAATATACATCTGACCCAAACCTGGTGGGCGTAGGAACCAGGGGGGATGGGGGGACGTGTCCCACCCAATATCAGAAACAAGTCGATTTTTCCCACCCAAAAATGAAACCACATACGAACGCTATGTTCGTTGTTATCAACGGGCTCTGGTTGTTAGGTGGTCTGGGTCTTTAACTTTGTTAAGGCTTGTGTTGAGATGCTGGTTCAGGAATATCCTGCAGCTTCACTGACCCGAGCTCTCGCCTCGCTGGAGCGTCAGGCAGCTCACGCCAGCTTTAACCGTAAGGTCAGTGATGAGGGCAATGAATAGCAACTCTGACCATATATATTGCAATAAAACAGCTTTAGTATAATATGTTGTTATGGTAACAGACTAGAAGGGTTTGGGTTAGCTAACGTTTATATTAACTTTAGTGAGAAAGCACTCTGAAATGTAAAGTTACATTACTCTCTGACCACGCCCCAAACTACAGACTGCTACTACACTACATAAAAAAATAAAATATAATAAATAAAATAAATTAATTAATGAATAAATAAAAGGACGCCAGCGTTAGAAGTGATTTCAGTAGGGACACAGTCTTGTCTAGTCAGGAAACCTCAACATACATAGTTTTGTTATTTCACTTCAGAATTATGCCACCAAAGCAAAAAAAAATCCTTTGGTTATATGTGTATATAATCCAGACATTGCATTTATAATTTAAAAGTTTTCTGACAGCAGTACCGTGTAATGTGGAGGATCTTGTTTAGTTTGTAAAGGGAACCCTCCCAAAGGGATCAATAAAGATCTATCTATCTATCTATCTATCTATCTATCTATCTATCTATCTATCTATCTATCTATCTATCTATCTATCTATCTATCTATCTGTCTAAAGTGGTCTTTAATTGGCGCACAGATAATGTTGTACGTTGTTTATTTATTACCTTAATTAACTGTAATATAGTGATGTCACTCTACATACAGTGATTTACTACCTTACCTACAGTGGTCAGCTTATAAGTAATATTTTAGGGGATAAGGTGGGCTTTGATTCATATTAGCAAATGTGTCCCCCCAATGTCATACCCACTCCTACACCCTTGCTTATGGGGTCATTTAGTAAAGCTGTGTGTCACAGACCCTTAAAGCGCTTGTCCTGATTAACGAAACTTTGTTGAATTGAATTAAACCAAATAACTAAACCTGCTTACTTTGCGTGGACACATTTGCAGAAATGTCCCAGTATATGTCCACCGTCCATACATATGTACTTATATTTTCAATATAATTACTTATTACTTATTAAAATTACTTATTAATTAACTAAAGTCTGAACCTTGAGAATATAATCACCCAGTAAGTCACTCTAAACTGGCCGCCTCACAAAGGTGTCAGTAATTAGCACCTCTCTTAATTAACCTGCCTCAGCTTTATTGCTTTTATTGTCTGTACTGTATGTAAACAGTTCCTCCCGGCAGGTTTTGGGTCTATTGATTCTGAAATAATTGGAATCAGTTTGAGATTCTGAATCAAATCGTTGTCAGATTAAAGATCTACACGAGTGTTTACACTGTGAGTGTGTGTATGTGTGTGTGTGCTGGGCTGGGCTGGTCCAGCAGGGTGTCCTCTATCAGTTTAGTGTTAGTGCTGTGGTGTAGCACCTGCCTTTATCACACCTGTCTGTCTGTCATTGAGGCTTGTTGACTGATTGCTAAAGTAGAAGCAGCGCTTGATTGGAAAGTGATCGATGTTGGTTGGGGGGGGGGGGTGTTGGTGGATTGTGGAGAGTTTGGTTTGTGGAGGGCTTGGGAAGGTATACGTGCTATGGCTGCAATGTGTGTGTGTGCCTGTGTGTGTGTGTGTGTGTGTGTGTGTGTGTGTGTTAGATAACGGCTGAGATAAGGCGGAGCGGAAGCGTTGTCTCTTTATCTGTCTCTCTCTCTCTCTCTCTCTCTCTCTCTATCTCTCTCTCTCTCATATCTACTCTTTATCTGGGATTAGAATGAGGCTTCATTCTGAAGCAGAGGACTTTCCAAAGACACCGTGTTCCTCTCCCACTGCCATAAAATGCGAAACACACCAACGCAGTACAGCGCTGTCGTACGCGTGTGTGTGTGTGTGTGTGCGTATCACGTTTATGCCACATTGTTCATAAACTCATGTTGTGGTGACCTTTAGTTCTTGCGTGCAGCACAGGCAGGTCTCCACAATGTATATTTATACAATTTTAAGGTCAGGGTAGGGTTAAGGTTTGGGTTAGGGTCAGAGTTTGGGTCAGGGTAAGGTTAGGGTTGGGGTTAGGGTTAGGATCAGAGTCAGGGTAAGGTTAAGGTTAGACTAGTAGTAGTTCTCGTTAGGGTTTGGGTAACTTTCCAATAAATAAATGGAAGTCTTTGTAATGGCCCCACAGTTCACATAAACAAATGTGTGTGTGTGTGTGTGTAGGAGAGTATCACAGTACTGATTATTTACATTAGTGCATCCAGTATGGGCTGGTTGTTTTTCCCTCTAGTCCCAGGGATTCCCAGTGGCTTCCCAGATCCATGTGGGGCCCAGGCTGGAAAGCATATGATGCCTCCACCACCATAGCCTATGCAGGCCCACCTGCCAGTCACTACATTGCTTTTATTGTGGCAAAAGTCAAAGTAAATCTTTGAGTGATGCTGCACTGATGCTGCACGCACCTGCTCTAACAAGCTAATTAGTTAAAGGGGAATTCCACCAATTATTTTTTTTACAAGTTTTGCATAATCCAGTCACTGGAATGTCCCTCAGAGCAGACTGATGTGAAGTGTGTTCATCATGCCCGTGGGGAGCGCTGCTAAAAGCTACGTTTAAGCCAGTTCAGTATCACTTCTCAGGCTTGCCATCAGTTCCTCACAGGCATAGCTGTACTAATGCTGACTTACCATTAGCCTTCATTTGTTTGTGCATTAGTCTGTAAGCTGTGGCTACAAATCACAGAGTGCAGCAACTCCAGGAAAAACTATGCTTTCTTACTTGTGGGTGCTGCAGTCCAGGGTTTGGTGGCTATTAACTGTCCACTGACACTATTTTGCCTTACACCAACTCCATGTAACCCTCCACCATGAAAAGAGTTCATGAAGATGTGTGTTGCAGCAATGGCGGCATGGTGGTGTAGTGGTTAGTACGGTGGTGTAGTGGTTAGTATAGTGGTGTAGTGGTTAGTACGGTGGTGTAGTGGTTAGTATGATGGTGTAGTGGTTAGTACGGTGGTGTAGTGGTTAGTATGGTGGTGTAGTGGTTAGTATGGTGGTGTAGTGGTTAGTGTGGTGGTGTAGGGGTTAGTACTGTGGTGTAGTGGTTAGTACGGTGGTGTAGTGGTTAGTATAGTGGTGTAGTGGTTAGTACGGTGGTGTAGTGGTTAGTATGGTGGTGTAGTGGTTAGTATGGTGGTGTAGTGGTTAGTGTGGTGGTGTAGTGGTTAGTACGGTGGTGTAGTGGTTAGTACGGTGGTGTAGTGGTTAGTACGGTGATGTAGTGGTTAGTAAGGTGGTGTAGTGGTTAGTATGGTGGTGTAGTGGTTAGTATGGTGGTGTAGTGGTTAGTACGGTGGTGTAGTGGTTAGTACGGTGGTGTAGTGGTTAGTATGGTGGTGTAGTGGTTAGTATGGTGGTGTAGTGGTTAGTATGGTGGTGTAGTTGTCAGTACGGTGGTGTAGTGGTTAGTACGGTGGTGTAGTGGTTAGTACGGTGGTGTAGTGGTTAGTACGGTGGTGTAGTGGTTAGTACGGTGGTGTAGTGGTCAGTATGGTGGTGTAGTGGTTAGTACGGTGGTGTAGTGGTTAGTATGGTGGTGTAGTGGTTAGTACGGTGGTGTAGTGGTTAGTATGGTGGTGTAGTGGTTAGTATGGTGGTGTAGTGGTTAGTACGGTGGTGTAGTGGTTAGTACGGTGGTGTAGTGGTTAGTATGGTGATGTAGTGGTTAGTACAGCGGTGTAGTGGTTAGTATGGTGGTGTAGTGGTTAGTACAGCGGTGTAGTGGTTAGTATGGTGGTGTAGTGGTTAGTATGGTGGTGTAGTGGTTAGTACAGCGGTGTAGTGGTTAGTATAGTGGTGTAGTGGTTAGTACGGTGGTGTAGTGGTTAGTATGGTGGTGTAGTGGTTAGTATGGTGGTGTAGTGGTTAGTACAGCGGTGTAGTGGTTAGTATGGTGGTGTAGTGGTTAGTACAGCGGTGTAGTGGTTAGTATGGTGGTGTAGTGGTTAGTATGGTGGTGTAGTGGTTAGTACAGCGGTGTAGTGGTTAGTATAGTGGTGTAGTGGTTAGTACGGTGGTGTAGTGGTTAGTATGGTGGTGTAGTGGTTAGTATGGTGGTGTAGTGGTTAGTACAGCGGTGTAGTGGTTAGTATAGTGGTGTAGTGGTTAGTACGGTGGTGTAGTGGTTAGTATGGTGGTGTAGTGGTTAGTATGGTGGTGTAGTGGTTAGTACAGCGGTGTAGTGGTTAGTATGGTGGTGTAGTGGTTAGTACAGCGGTGTAGTGGTTAGTATGGTGGTGTAGTGGTTAGTATGGTGGTGTAGTGGTTAGTACGGTGGTGTAGTGGTTAGTATGGTGGTGTAGTGGTTAGTATGGTGGTGTAGTGGTTAGTACGGTGGTGTAGTGGTTAGTACGGTGGTGTAGTGGTTAGTATGGTAGTGTAGTGGTTAGTACAGTGGTGTAGTGGTTAGTACGGTGGTGTAGTGGTTAGTATGGTAGTGTAGTGGTTAGTACAGTGGTGTAGTGGTTAGTATGGTGGTGTAGTGGTTAGTACAGTGGTGTAGTGGTTAGTATGGTGGTGTAGTGGTTAGTACGGTGGTGTAGTGGTTAGTATGGTGGTGTAGTGGTTAGTATGGTGGTGTAGTGGTTAGTAAGGTGGTGTAGTGGTTAGTATGGTGGTGTAGTGGTTAGTATGGTGGTGTAGGGGTTAGTACAGCGGTGTAGTGGTTAGTACGGTGGTGCAGTGGTTAGTACAGCGGTGTAGTGGTTAGTACGGTGGTGCAGTGGTTAGTACAGTGGTGTAGGGGTTAGTACAGTGGTGTAATAGTTAGTAAGGTGGTGTAGGGGTTAGTACAGCGGTGTAGTGGTTAGTACGGTGGTGTAGTGGTTAGTACGGTGGTGTAGTGGTTAGTATGGTGGTGTAATGGTTAGTATAGTGTTGTAGTGGTTAGTATGGTGGTGTAGTGGTTAGTATAGTGGTGTAGTGGTTAGTAAGGTGGTGTAGTGGTTAGTACAGTGGTGTAGTGGTTAGTACAGTAGTGTAGTGGTTAGTACAGTGGTGTAGTGGTTAGTACGGTGGTGTAGTGGTTAGTATGGTGGTGCAGTGGTTAGTATGGTGGTGCAGTGGTTAGTATGGTGGTGTAGTGGTTAGTACGGTGGTGTAGTGGTTAGTATTGTGATGTAGTGGTTAGTATGGTGGTGCAGTGGTTAGTACAGTGGTGTAGTGGTTAGTATGGTGGTGCAGTGGTTAGTACAGTGGTGTAGGGGTTAGTACAGTGGTGTAATAGTTAGTACGGTGGTGTAGTGGTTAGTATGGTGGTGTAGTGGTTAGTACGGTGGTGTAGTGGTTAGTACGGTGGTGTAGTGGTTAGTAAGGTGGTGTAGTGGTTAGTATGGTGGTGCAGTGGTTAGTACAGTGGTGTAGTGGTTAGTATGGTGGTGCAGTGGTTAGTACAGTGGTGTAGGGGTTCGTACAGTGGTGTAATACTTAGTACGGTGGTGTAGTGGTTAGTACGGTGGTGTAGTGGTTAGTACGGTGGTGTGGTGGTTAGTACGGTGGTGTAGTGGTTAGTATGGTGGTGTAGTGGTTAGTAAGGTGGTGTAGTGGTTAGTACGGTGGTGTAGTGGTTAGTACAGTAGTGTAGTGGTCAGTACGGTGGGGTAGTGGTTAGTACGGTGGTGTAGTGGTTAGTACGGTGGTGTAGTGGTTAGTATGGTGGTGTAGTGGTTAGTATGGTGGTGTTGTGGTTAGTACGGTGGTGTAGTGGTTTGTAAGGTGGTGTAGTGGTTAGTACGGTGGTGTAGTGGTTAGTACGGTGGTGTAGTGGTTAGTATGGTGGTGTAGTGGTTAGTATGGTGGTGAAGTGGTTAGTATGGTGGTGTGGTGTTTAGTACGGTGGTGTAGTGGTTAGTATGGTGGTGTAGTGGTTAGTACGGTGGTGTAGTGGTTAGTATGGTGGTGAAGTGGTTAGTATGGTGGTGTGGTGTTTAGTATGGTGGTGTAGTGGTTAGTACGGTGGTGTAGTGGTTAGTATGCTGGTGTAGTGGTTAGTATGGTGGTGTAGTGGTTAGTACGGTGGTGTAGTGGTTAGTATGATGGTGTAGTGGTTAGTATGGTGGTGTAGTGGTTAGTATGGTGGTGTAGTGGTTAGTACGGTGGTGTAGTGGTTAGTATGATGGTGTAGTGGTTCGTATGGTGGTGTAGTGGTTAGTATGGTGGTGTAGTGGTTAGTAGGGTGGTGTAGTGGTTAGTACAGTGGTGTAGTGGTTAGTACGGTGGTGTAGTGGTTAGTACGGTGGTGTAGTGGTTAGTACAGTGGTGTAGTGGTTAGTATGGTGGTGTAGTGGTTAGTATGGTGGTGTAGTGGTTAGTATGGTGGTGTAGTGGTTAGTATAGTGGTGTAGTGGTTAGTACGGTGGTGTAGTGGTTAGTATGGTGGTGTAGTGGTTAGTACGGTGGTGTAGTGGTTAGTATGGTGGTGTAGTGGTTAGTACGGTGGTGTAGTGGTTAGTATGGTGGTGTAGTGGTCAGTATGGTGGTGTAGTGGTTAGTATGGTGGTGTAGTGGTTAGTATGGTGGTGTAGTGGTTAGTATGGTGGTGTAGTGGTTAGTATTGTGGTGTAGTGGTTAGTACAGTAGTGTAGTAGATGTGAGTATGTGCATGAGTGTGTGTTGGCCATGTGATGGACTAGAGACCTGTCCATGCTGTATCATGCCTCTGCCCGATGACGCTGCCTCTAGACCCTGACTATCGGGATAAAGCGGAAGCTAATGGATGGATGGATGGATGGATGGATGTGTTGGACCAGATGCTGATCTCAGAACTGTCAAAAAACAACATTTATGGCATCAGGCTGCATACTGGGGACCAGAATCGTTTTATTTGATAGGTCTAATGCTGTGAGGCTTTAACTCAGATGTCTGGTTCCTATCAACACTGTTGAGATCAAACTGCTCTGAATGGCCTTGTTTACATCTTAACCAGCCAACATCTTAACTTATTTGTACAGACATTTGGAAATATGGAAGGAATTCCCCTTTAAAACAGCAGGGTTAGCATGTATTACATTGGACTGGTTGCATTATACCTATGGCTGTAGGAAGAAGAATCAGCTGGACATTCCCAAATTGGAAGACATTTAGGGGATTTGTCGCAACCAACATTTCATATGGCATCGAAGGGTTGCCCTTCGATGCACAAGCCAAGCAAACCCCTCCTAATGCCGGGCATGGCTCAAACTTGACCCGTATTCATTTCTTATGTTATTGTATGAACTGCTGAGTGTCTCTTTGGTTTGTCTACTGAAATCAGTACAAATAAAAAAAAAAATTTGACCTTAAATCATTATTTTAATTCTTATTTATGTACTTCATGAACAAAAATAGCTGTTGTGAATGTGTTCCTGACTGCAAATGTGTACATACGTCAACAGTTCCTATCAAATTCCATAGTGAACTCAGTTTTGACCCTGTGGCAGAGACACAAACATGACTTTTATTAGAAAAGTGAAAGAAATCAAACTGGAATGAGGATTTGTGATGATAAAAACGGGTAAATTGAGGAGTTCATGGCAACTTGAATGATGAAACTGATTTATCGGGTCACTTTTTGATCCAGGTTGTGCATCACAGGGTTAAACCTGGTGTTGTATGTAAGTTATATACTGTATAATAACATTATCTGAAGATCCTATTCAGTGCTGATGCCGACTGTGAAGCAGACAGCGACTCTTTCTTATTAAAATCAGTGTGAAACGCTGGAGAAAAGAAAAAGACGATGATTAGAAGAGGAGAAAGAGGAGGAGGGAAAGTCACGGGGAGCAGTGATTGAATGGTTTTGGAGCAGGTGCAGGTTTATTGTGTGTTTAGCTGTGAGGAACAGTCACTCTGAAACTGGTGGGCTGTTTCGGGTTGACGCGGTGATGACATACAGTAGAATGGTGCTGATGCGGTGTGGGCTGGGCTGGAAACTAAACGCGTACACACACACACTAACACACACACACTCTCTCTCTCGCACGTACTGTGTGATAGAGTCGAGAATAGCAGCTCTTCTCTCTTCTCTCTTATTTTGGTCTGTAATGAAGCGTGGAGAGCGTTTCTGTTTCAGGACCTGCTGACACTCTTTTCCTCTTTACCTCCTTTTCTCTCTGCTGCCCTCTCTTTCGCTTCTTCTCAAGCCCTGCCTCATTTCCTTGCCCTCCAATCCCTGCCCAGCGTTTCTCGGCCCGTTATCTGAGGTGCTTGGCGCAGCGGAACGAAGCGAGATTGTGATTTTAATATAAGATAAATGGTGCGGCCCGCTGACTGTAGGGCTCCTGGACGAGCCGCGTGGAGAATGACCTTCAGGCCCGAGCGGGTCATCTCCAGCAGACCGGGATCTTATCTGAGGGGTCCCGTCGCGGGCCGCCAGCGGGCCTGCGCGGAGGTTAAATGAAAGCAGGCCGGCTCCAGCCCGAGGACGAGGTGGCGGAGCCTGTTCTCGGGATCGCAGATGTACTTTGATCTTTTAAACAGAGACGTTCTCGCGGCGAGGCGGAGAACCGGGGCCTCTGTTTACGCTAGTGTTGTGTCTGCAAACACTACAAGAGAGAGACTGTAAGTGTGACAGTAACACAAGTTTTACACTTGCTCCTCTCAGAAGAAGAACAGCCTCCACTGGTCTGCTTAGGCTTTATACTGATGTTGAACATTGCTGTGAGGATTTGATTGAGTATTAGTGAGGTCAGGTGCTGATGTTGGAACATTGCTGTGAGGATTTGATTGGGTATTAGTGAGGTCAGGTACTGATGTTGAACATTGCTGTGAGGATTTGATTGAGTGTTAGTAAGGTCAGGTACTGATGTTGAACATTGCTGTGAGGATTTGATTGAGTATTAGTGAGGTCAGGTGCTGATGTTGAACATTGCTGTGAGGATTTAATGGAAATTTTTTGAAGTCAAATATTGATATAGAACATTGCTGTGAGGATTTGATTGAGTATTACTGAATTCAGGTGCTGGTGTTAAACATTGCTGTGAGGATTTAATGGAAATTTTTTGAAGTCAAATATTGATATAGAACATTGCTGTGAGGATTTGATTGAGTATTAGTGAGGTCAGGCGCTGATGTTGGAACATTGCTGTGAGGATTTGATTGGGTATTAGTGAGGTCAGGTACTGATGTTGAACATTGCTGTGAGGATTTGATTGAGTGTTAGTAAGGTCAGGTACTGATGTTGAACATTGCTGTGAGGATTTGATTGGGTATTAGTGAGGTCAGGTACTGATGTTGAACATTGCTGTGAGGATTTGATTGGGTATTAGTGAGGTCAGGTACTGATGTTGAACATTGCTGTGAAGATCTGACTGAGTTTTAGTGAATTTATGTGCTAGTGCTGGAACATTGCTGTGAGGATTTGATTGAGTGTTAGTAAAGGTCAGGTACTGATGTTGAACATTGCTGTGAGGATTTGATTGAGTGTTAGTAAGGTCAGGTACTGATGTTGAACATTGCTGTGAAGATTTGATTGAGTATTACTGTATTCAGGTGCTGGTGTTGAACATTGCTGTGACGATTTAATTGAGTATTACTGAATTTAATTGAGAATTTAATTGATTATTAGGGAGGTCAGGTACTGATGTTGGAACATTGCTGTGAGGATTTGATTGAGTGTTACTGAGGTCAGGTTCTCATGTCTCATTCTCTGTCTCTCTCTGTTTAGACTATTCAGCAGTGTCCTTCAGTCTGCTCCCTCCAGGTGACTGCTGAAACTAAAAGACATTCTCTCTCTTTGTCCTTCCTTATCCTTCTCTCTCTCTCTCTCTCTCTCTCTCACTCTCTCTCTCTCTCTTCTCCCTCTGTCCCTCTCTGAGCCCCTGTGTCTGAGAGTGAGGTTCTCACACAAAAGAGTGCTCAGAACACCATCTCTGTGGCATTTACAGCACTAAAATGAGGACGATTGTGTTGGAAATTGAGCTTTCTAAAGCCATCAGTGCTGCTGCCCCGCTGCATTGTGGGTTAACGCAGTGTCTCTCGCCCCTCTCGCCAAACTCCACGCTGGACTCACTGTGTGTGCATGTGTCGGCCGAGGGGGGCTTCATTGTTCTGGCTGAACCCACCCCTCCATCTTTTTCTCTCCTTTTTCCTCATCGTCCAGTTCATGTCCTCCCATTTATATTTTATCTTCTCCCTTTTCCTCTTTCTTTTCTCTCTCTCTCTCCTTTTTTTCCTCTCTCTCTCTCTTTTCATTCTTTCTACCTCTGTCATCTCTTGTTTTTGTCCCTCTCACTTTCTGTCCTTCCTCCTCTCTCTCTCTTTTTATTCTCTTTGCTTTTTGTGCTCCTTTCTTTCTCTTTCTTGCCCAGAAATGAGAGAGAGAGCAATGCAGGATCAAATCATATCATATTTTTTTCCACCTCTTCCTCTCTCTTTTCTTTCTTTCTGTCTCTTTCAATCACTTCCTTTTCTCTCTTCCTTTTTCCAATTTTCTATCTCATCCTATTGTTTTTCTCTCTTTCTTTATTGACCACTTATCTGTCTGTCTTTTAGCTTTTATTTCTATTTCCCTGTCTCTCTCTCTCTCTCTCTCTCTCGTTCTCTCGCTCTTTTTCTCTCTCTCTCTCTTTTTCTCTCCCTCTCTCTCTCCCTCTCTCTCTCTTTCTTTCTCTCTCTCTCTCTCTTTCTCTCTCCCTTTCTCTCTTTCTCTCTCTCTCTCTCTCTGTCTCTCTCCCTCTCTCTCTCCCTCTCTTTCTTTCTCTCTCTCTCTCTCTCTTTTCTGTGGTCTGTAAGGAGTAGTGTAGTAATTCTGCCTCGTCTCTGTTTCAGTAATGTTGGTGTCTCGTGTCTCGGTGGTTGTCTGGAAGGTTAACAGCACTAACCTCCCTCCACACAGTCTCCAGGCTGCGGTTAGCCTGGCCTGTGGTCAGTGTGCACGTGGCCTCAGGCGCTTGGCTCCATATTCTCACCACTGACCACAACCCTGGCTTGCCACCTCCTCCCCAAACCCCCTCCCACACAGCAGGGGTGTAAATATCTGAGAAAATAATTCCAGAGTGAATCATAATTTCAGAGTTCACGGTGATATGACTCATTTCAGGTCGATCCTTCAGGAAATGATTCATAATACTACATTTCACTGTAACATGATTCAGTTCAAATAGATTATTTAGGAAATGATTCAGTGATTCAGTACATCGTAATTCTAAAATTTGACTCCAATATGATTCATTTGTCACATTCTGCCATTACACTGCAATATGATTCAGTTCAGGCACATACTTTAGAAACTAATTCAGAGCATCGTTCTTGAATTTCACTGCTATATGATTCAGTTTTTGTAGATTCTTCAGGAAACAATTCAGTAAGTCAATTCAGATCAATTCTTTTGAGAATGATTTGTGCATCATATTCTCAAATTTAATGGTGATATAATTCAGTTCAGATAGACTCTTTAGGAATTGATTCAGTGCATCAATTCCAAATTCCACTGTGATATGATTCTGTTTAGGTAGGTTCTTTATAAAATGATTCAGTGCCTATAATCCTAAAACTCCACTACAAAGTAATGCAGTTCAGAAAGAATCCATAGGAATTGATTCAGTTTCTTTAGGGAATGATACTGTGCATCATATCATCATATAATTCAGTTCAGATAGACTCTTTAGGAATTGATTCAGTGCCTCATAATTCCAAATTCCACTGTGATATGATTCTGTCTCTTTAGGAAATGATTCAGTGCATCATAATTCTAAAACTCCACTACAAAGTGATGCAGTTCAGAAAGAATGTATAGGAAAAGGATTCAGTTTCTTTAGGAAATGATACTGTGCATCATATCATCATATAATTCAGTTCAGATAGACTCTTTAGGAATTGATTCAGTGCCTCATAATTCCAAATTCCACTGTGATATGATTCTGTTCTTCAGGAAATGATTCAGTGCCTGTAATCCTAAAACTCCACTACAAAGAGATGCAGTTCAGAAAGAATCCATAGTAAATTAATCAGTTTCTTTAGGGAATGATACTGTGCATCATATCATCATATAATTCAGTTCAGATAGACTCTTTAGGAATTGATTCAGTGCATCATAATTCTAAATTCTACTGTGATATGATTCTGATCAGTTAGATTCTTTAGGAAATGATTCAGTGCATCATAATTCTAAATTCTACTGTGATATGATTCTGATCAGTTAGATTCTTTAGGAAATGATTCAGTGCATCATAATTCTAAATTCTACTGTGATATGATTCTGATCAGTTAGATTCTTTAGGAAATGATTCAGTGCATAATAATTCTAAATTCTACTGTGATATGATTCTGATCAGTTAAATTCTTTAGGAAATGATTCAGTGCATAATAATTCTAAATTCTACTGTGATATGATTCTGATCAGTTAAATTCTTTAGGAAATGATTCAGTGCATAATAATTCTAAATTCTACTGTGATATAATTCTGATCAGTTAGATTCTTTAGGAAATGATTCAGTGCCCAATAATCCTAAAACTCCACTACAAAGGGATGCAGTTCAGAAAGAATCCATAGTAAATGAATCAGTTTCTTTAGGGAATGATACTGTGCATCATATCATCATATAATTCAGTTCTGCCAAAAACACTCCAGGAGTAGAGGAATGTAAAACAAGATTTAATCTAATTTGATTCAATTTAAAACAAATTTCTCATGAGCCAGAACTCCCCACCATTTAATTAAACGATTAAGGAAACAGTGATTCAGTGAATCATGACATTCATCTGTCAGCACGATTGAAATTAAATTTGATTCAACTCGATTTTTCAGGAATGATTCCTTGAATCTTGATTCACTACACTTTTGATTTAGTACTTTAGTATGAATTGACCTATTTAAGGTCAATTTAAGAGTTTTATTGTCATGTGTACAGCAGAACAGACGGTTACACTGTACAACTCCATTAACCAATAGATAACAAATGTAAACAATAATGTGTACTGTCCCTGATTATGTTGTGGGCCTTCCTGGTGACCCTGGTGTGGTAGATGTTCTGACCTAGCACCCCTTACAAAATAGAAGTTTATTTAGGTGTACCATTAGTATACTTCCTTTAAACTAAATGTAGTGAGTATGCTTTCAGTTTACTTGTTAGGTACTTCTCAGTGATATACTAAACACAGCAATACTTAAGTATGCTTGGGTTATACTGGCAAGTAAGTATATTTAGCCTTTACTAGAAATTCATCTTTTGATTGAGATAGAGATAGCACAAAAACACATCGAGTACAATATTCACTTAAAATTTGATTTATAAAAGATACAAATATGTTTTTTAATCTGAGTGTGTCTTGTTTATTTTACGTGTGTCCACTAGTGAGTAAGTAAACGTTGTTGACAGTCTATTTAAGTAGAAAAAAACCCTTAAACCTAGTCATATACTGTAAAGTACAACAATAATATAAGCAGTAAATTATAAGTATGTTAAGTTTACTTAAAGAAAACTTACAAGCTAGTAAACTAACAGTAAACCCTTAAGTTTACTTTTAGTGTAGTTGCAGTACAAAAGCTGTAAACTAGTTTTATACCTGATTTACTACTCTTACACTTAAAGTGTACTTAAACGTATACTTTTTTTTAAAGAAAATAAAAAGTGGGCCAATTTAGTCCCAAGAAGTATTAAAGTAGTACATACACAAGTGTACTACTAGTACAATGACATTAGTATAGTAAAGTATAAAAAAGTATACTTAATAAAATTAACTTTAAGTATACTTATTTTCTGTAAGGGACATTATGCCTTTTTAAAATTTCACCACTGTTTGTTTTATCATAGTGTGATTCTAAATCACACACTTAATACACTAATGTGTAGAGGAGCTGTTAACCACACCAAGCAATATGATAACTTTCAAAAAGTGAAGAATGTGTGTACGCTGTATTAAATATTCGAACTCAGCGAAATTTCCCGCTTCAGATCGATGCCACAGAGTGACGGTTTAATTTGAGCGTGCCGCGTTAGCTGGGCCTCAGACGAACCCCAGTTTAACCTGAGTGCGTCCAGCCAGCTGCCGCATTACGATTAGGTGCCATCTAAACCCTTATTTTCCTGTCAAACGCGTCTGGAGTTGCCAGGCAGTGGATGCGGGGCTGCGGCGTCTATGTACCTATGTGTGTGTGTTGGATGAGAGGTGATGAGGATGCATTAGTCATGCGGATCAACCCCGAATGTGCGGCGACACCTTCCCTCAGATGTGAAGAGAAGTAGGTGTAACGAACTCCAACTCCCATGATTCCACTCAATCATCCACAAGTGTCACTCCACAGAGGCAGCGACTGGTAGCTGTAGTCTTTTTTCACCAACTTCTTTCTTTCTATTGTACGGCTCCAGTCAAAAGCCATTGAGGATCACCTTCATGTCCCCGTGCGCAATGCTCTGGTGCCCGCCACACACCCCCCCCCCCCAAAACCCCAAACCCCCACCCCCCCACGACACCCCTCGACTTTATTTCCTTTAATGAAACGGTAGATGATGAAACGGCGTGAAACGTCACGGCAGCGCACGTGGACGAGTTTGCATCCAGATGGCATCCAGTCCACAGAGTTAACAAAGAATGTGTCTGATTACAGGTTAAATTCAGTGATTCTTCTTTTTCTTTCTTTTCTTTTTTTTCTTTCTTTTTTTTTCCCTCTGAAATGATGCAAGTATAAGTAACTTAGTCTGCGATTGGTCACAGGGAGACGGGGAGGATGAATGACGATTTGCTTCGGTGAGAGCGTTGCAGGCTCGGGAGAGGGACGGAGAAAGAGAGAGAAAGAGGAAGAGCGGGATCGTGATACAAAGAGGCAGAGAGACACACAGGTGCTGGGCCGAGCGAGGGATTCTTGGCCGCGGACGAGGTGTTGCTCCTGGAGGAGGAACAGAGGGCTGTATTGTGTGTTGTTGGTCGTGTGTTGTGTGTGTTTCTAATCTTCTTACCTGGATAGAAAGAGCAGGGAGCCCGTTCGCTTTCCCAGCATGCCGCTCGGAGAGAGAGAGTGAGAGAGAGAGAGAGAGAGAGAGAGAGGTTTTGTTTACGCGCACCTGTCTGCGTGTGATAAGTTTGTTGTTTGTCTCTGGGTTTTTGTTCGCTCCTCCTTTGTTTGTCACTCTGTAATATCAGATATTATGAGTTGGTTTAAATGCTAGTGTTATGCCGAGATGAGGATAGAGCTCTGATCACACTCTTGTAGTGCCACCGGCATCATTTAATCACGGGGGTGTCGCTCAGAGTGATCGGATGTGAAGCAAATCACTGTAGAATAAAACGGATTTCTTTACAGTGGTGGTGATGGTAACCAGGAGTCGGACAAATATGGCCCCTTTAATTTCCACTAGAATGACTGTTGTGATAACCAAGTTGTTTCTTGTTGTTGTTTTTAAAGGTTCTATATAGAACCATATTTGACCCATAGACCCACATACAACACATCCTCTATTTTCTACCGAAGAACCATCTAAGCCTCTAAACAGAACAGTGTGCTAAAATGGTTCTTCAGACGGAGAATGGGTTCTATGGTTCTATATAGCACCAAATAGGAATCTGCTGTTGTGGCCATGTCAAGCTTGTAACAATACAAGAACCCAAACAAAGTTCTGTATAGAACCATATATGACACATAGACTCACATACAACACATTATCTATCAGAACCATCTTAGCATCTCAACAGAACCAGTCCCTTTATTAAAGAACCTTCAAAAACAGAGTTTATAAAGAGTGTGTGTAGAACCATTTCATGCTTAAGTGGTTCTCCGCCTGCTGAAATGGTTCTTCAGATGGAGAATGGGTTTTATAGTTATATATAGGAATCTGCTATTGTTACCATGTCAAGCTTTTAACAATATAAGAACCCAAAGAAGGTTCTGTATAGAACCATAAATGACACATAGACTTACATACAACACATGATCTACCAATTGTCAACCAATGAACCTTTTAAGCATCTCAACAGAACCAGTCCCTTTATTAAAGAACCTTTAAAAACAGTCCTTTATAAGAGTGTATTTAGAACCATTTTATGCTCAAGTGGTTCTTTGACTGGTGAAATGGTTCTTCAGATGGAGAATGGGTTCTATGGCTCTATATAGCACCAAATAGGAATCTGCTGTTGTGGCCATGTCAAGCTTGTAACAATACAAGAACCCAAACAAAGTTCTGTATAGAACCATATATGACACATAGATCCACATACAACACATTGTTGATTTTTTCAATCAAAGAACCATCTAAGCATCTAAACAGAACCAATCCCTTTAAGAAGAGCCTTTTATAAGAGTGTGTGTAGAACCATTTCATGTTTAAGTGCTTTTTATTGTGTGCTAAAACGGTTCTTCAGACAGAGAATGGGTTCTATGGTTCAATATAGCACCAAATAGGAATCTGCTGTTGTGGCCATGTGGAGCTTGTAACAGTACAACGACCCAAACAAGGTTCTATATAGAACCACATATGACACATAGACTCACATACAACACATCCTCTGTTTTCAACCAAAGAAACATCTAAGCATCTAAACAGAGCCAGTTCCTTTATTGAAGAACCCTATAAGAACAGTCTATTATAAGAGTATACATAGAACCATTTGATGCTTAAGTGTTCTTCGACTGGTGAAATGGTTCTTCAGATGGAGAATCGGTTCTACGGTTCCATATAGCACTAAAAAGTGTTCTGCTATTGTTACGATGTCAAGCTTTTAACGCTATTAGGACCCAAACCGGGTTCTGTATAGAACCATATATGACACATGGACACACATACAACACATTATTTATCAGAACCATCTTAGCATCTCAACAGAAACAGTCCCTTTATTAAAGAACCTTTAAAAACAGTCTTTTATAAGAGTGTGTGTAGAACCATTTCATGCTTAAGTGGTTCTTTGCATGCTGAAATGGTTTTCCAGATTCAGAATTGGTTGTATGTGGTTCTACTATTGTTACTATATCAAGCTTGTAACAATACAAGAACCCAAACAATAGATTCTGCGTGGAACTATATACAGTATATTCATCTCTGCTGATGAGATACATAAAGAAGGAGAGAGAAATAGAGTGGGAGGAGAAAGAGGGAATGGATAAATAAAGAAAAGAGAAAGAGGGAGAGAGAGAGAGAGGCAGAGAGTAAATATCTACCAAGCAGCTCTCACCACTGCCGTCTACAGTTATAGTCCAGTCTCTCTGGCAACTCCCCGCCAACTATTTACCACCCTCTTGAGCTGAAGCCCCCTACCTCTCCCCCTCTCGTCCCCCCTCTGTCTCTCTCTGTGGTGTTTGTGAGAGGAAAGAAGGGATTAGAGTTCAAATGGAGGAGTTTTTCCAGCCCGGCGGAAAGACGCCTCGGCTTCAGACGCTGGCTTTGATATATTAGCCAGGAACGCAACGTGTTGGAAAGAGAGAGACAAAGCTGTGTTTTTTACTTCCTTCTGCGTTCTGACCGAGGGGCCGAGTCGAGAGACCGCTGCTGAACAAACACCTTTAGGTTAACACATTTCTAATCAGAACAAACTGCAACACACAAAGTAGTTTTCACATCGAGTTTAAGAGCTGCTAAACATCTCAGCCTCCCTCTAAACAGAGTAACAGACACCACATAGACAGCAGAGCACAACAGCATGACGAGGAAAAGGCTAACACTGCTTTTGCTAGGATAACCAAGAGAACTGAAATAAAGGCTAACTGCTAACAATACTTTTAGGTAAGATAAGTAAGATAAAGGCTAATTGCTAACTAATTTTAGTTAAGATAGCTAAGATAAAGACTAATTTCTAACAATACTTTTAGTTAAGATAGCTAGGATAAAGGCTAATTGCTAATAATACTTTTAGGTAAGATAGCTAAAATAAAGGCTAATTTCTAACAATACTTTTAGATCAGATAGCTAAGATAAAGACTAATTTCTAACAATACTTTTA
Source organism: Megaleporinus macrocephalus (assembly GCA_021613375.1). Classification (NCBI taxonomy): domain Eukaryota; kingdom Metazoa; phylum Chordata; class Actinopteri; order Characiformes; family Anostomidae; genus Megaleporinus; species Megaleporinus macrocephalus. The sequence continues at coordinate 9,315,421 of CM038720.1, read as the reverse complement.
GTTAAGATAGCTAAGATAAAAGCTAATTGCTAACAACACTTTTAGGTAAGATAACTAAGATAAAGGCTAATTGGTAACAATATTTTTAGTTAAGATAGCAGAGATAAAGGCTAATTGCTAACAACACTTTTAGGTAAGATAACTAAGATAAAGGCTAATTGGTAACAATATTTTTAGTTAAGATAGCAGAGATAAAGGCTAATTGCTAACAATACTTTTATTTAAGATAGCTAAGATAAAAGCTAATTGCTAACAATACTTTTAGGTAAGATAGCTAAGATAAAAGCTAATTGCTAACAATACTTTTAGGTAAGATAGCAGAGATAAAAGCTAATTGCTAACAATACTTTTAGGTAAAGATAACTAAGATAAAGGCTAATTGGTAACAATACTTTTATTTAAGATAGCTAAGATAAAAGCTAATTGCTAACAATACTTTTAGGTAAGATAACTAAGATAAAGGCTAATTGGTAACAATATTTTTAGTTAAGATAGCAGAGATAAAAGCTAATTGCTAACAATACTTTTAGGTAAAGATAACTAAGATAAAGGCTAATTGCTAACAATACTTTTATTTAAGATAGCTAAGATAAAAGCTAATTGCTAACAATACTTTTAGGTAAAGATAACTAAGATAAAGGCTAATTGCTAACAATACTTTTATTTAAGATAGCTAAGATAAAAGCTAATTGCTAACAATACTTTTAGGTAAGATAGCAGAGATAAAAGCTAATTGCTAACAATACTTTTAGGTAAAGATAACTAAGATAAAGGCTAATTGGTAACAATACTTTTAGGTAAAGATAACTAAGATAAAGGCTAATTGGTAACAATACTTTTAGGTAAAGATAACTAAGATAAAGGCTAATTGGTAACAATACTTTTAGGTAAGATAGCAGAGATAAAGGCTAATTGGTAACAATACTTTTAGGTAAAGATAACTAAGATAAAGGCTAATTGGTAACAATACTTTTAGGTAAGATAGCAGAGATAAAGGCTAATTGGTAACAATACTTTTAGGTAAGATAGCAGAGATAAAGGCTAATTGGTAACAATACTTTTATGTAAGATAGCAGAGATAAAAGCTAATTGCTAACAATACTTTTAGGTAAAGATAACTAAGATAAAGGCTAATTGGTAACAATACTTTTAGGTAAGATAGCAGAGATAAAGGCTAATTGGTAACAATACTTTTAGGTAAAGATAACTAAGATAAAGGCTAACTGCTACGAATGCTTTTATTCAAGATAGCAGAGATAAAGGCTAATTTCTAACAATACTTTTAGATCAGATAGCTCAGTTAAACATATTAACTATTAGTGTAACTATAAAGGGACAAAGGAATCAGTCAACAACATTTTGATTTCCAACACAAATTTTGTTGAAGGAAAAAACTGAGGCTAAACTAAACTCAAAATGTTCAACTGTGTTTAGCCTAGAACAGCTAGAAGATGTCTATTAGCTTAGCGCTTAACTACTGGAATCTCCCAGAGACGCTAGCAGAAGTAAGCATTTTCATGTTTTTTGATATTCATGGTCTGAGTTAACATGTCTCTGGTTTTAATAGTAATAATAGGTGCGTCTCAAACAGTCAGTAGGTACTAGATTGGAACAGCACGTACTGTTTGAGCTGTAGACTAGTAGCAGTTCCAGTAAGTGTTTAGTATCAAATCAACTTACCAACACCCTGCGCCGCAAGACGTCAGACCACCACAGTAAACGTTCCGATCTTCATTAAAAGCCCGTTTACTGACAGATTTAGATTCTGTGTCTGAGTTTGTGTCTGAATCTGTACTCGGACGGTGTTGAGCTGTAACTCAGAGAAGATGAATCAGGAGAACTTTAATCACTTGGACCTCAGAAGTAGCTCAAACTTCTGTAGCAGCAGTAGCTACACGCACACAGGAGACGTACCACTTTCCACCGTTTATTTTTCCCTTCGCTTTGAACTGCTGTGCCAGTTGAATCCTGGGATAGCACAGTGTGATTCAGGAGGTCATCTGGGTAACATCCACATACTGCTAGATGAATACTTAGTATTTGGACATACTAGCCACGCTCGGCTACTGATTTCTCTACTGAGTAGTAGACAAGTAGGCGAATTCGGATGCACATACAGTTCAATCTACTTGTCAATCAAACGTATGATCCCGCCTCCTCAGTAGAGCCTCAGTAAGGTTCCCCCAGTAGCTGCTTTTGCTGGAATAATTGATTTAAGAAGTGAGAAGAAAAACAAAACGGCTTTGGAGGTGAATTACTGACGGTTATAGTGAGTGTGTGTGTGTGTGTGTGTGCGTGTCTGAGATAAACATTGCCCGTCAGCAGCTCGGGGCGTGTGTGCTGTTGGCCCTGGGAGAGGGAATTGTGGGTAATTTCCCACAGGCCCGCCCGCCTGCTTAAGCACGACTCTCTCGGCAAATGGAATTAGGCGGACGCCGAACTTTTAGCGCTTCCGACACCGTCGCCATTAGCTACGAAAACTCTCGGCGGTATTTCCTTTCTAACCTGATATCAGCGATTATTGTGAATGTCATTTAAATGGCACACGTAATCATATGCATCCCTCCATCTCTCTCTCTCTCTCTCTCTCTCTCTCTCTGAGTGTCTCTCCTGCTCTCTCGCTCTGCTCCCCCACCTGAGGGCTTTTCTCTCAGGCCTCATCACAATGACAAAGGAAATGATGTGTTCACTCACTCTTAATCACCGCTCAGCTCATCAGCCCGCTGCCGGGGGAAAGCGTGTGCCTGTGTGAGAGTGTGTATGTGTGTGCCTGTGTGAGAGTGTGTATGTATGTGTGTGTGTGAGAGTGTGAGAGAGAGAGTGATGGAATGGAACGCAGACGACGCCCGACACCCTGTATGCTGCTCAGACGTTGCACCGGTCTCGCCCAGGTCAGCCCCGAGACACGCCCGCCGCTGTCCCCCCCCCCACGCCCACATGGTTTCCTCAGCTAATTCAGGCTGAGTCTTTGCAGCGCTTTACCTCATCAGCCAGTTGGCTGTCCTGGGGTGGTCCCAAGTCAAAAGATGGTCTAGAAAGTAAGTTAAGGTTATTTGGTGGCTATGGTAAATCAAAACAGGAGCAAAAAGTAATGTTAGCAGTGACACAGTTGTAAATAAAGTGTGTAAATAAAGTGTAAATAAAGCTCTCTCTTCTAAACATCCCTCGTTCCTAACATCTGTAATGCACGGCTTCACACGGCCCCTCTGCTTTTCTGTTGTTGGGGAGAAAAAAAATTAGTAAATGATGATACAAGGTTTTTTATGACTGCAACAAAATGCAGTGTGACGGCTTGTCCAGAGGAAATGGAGACTTAGGGCGTGTAAAAGAACGAGAGAGATAGTTAAGGGCCAGAGAGACAGAGAGAGAGAGAGAGAGAGAGAGAGAAAGCAGAACTCAGCCACTTTCCGATCTTAATCAGATAAGGAGTTGGAGTGCAATGCTATTATAAACTGAATTTAGTCATGCCTGCCCTCCTCGTCTCCTCTGCGCAGGCGTGAAGGACAAATTTACCCGCAGACCCAACTTTCTTTCACGGCTTTCTCACACTCGTCTGCTTTGTGTGTGTGTGTGTGTTTGTGTGTCCCTTTTTATATGCGTGTGTATATGTTTGTGTGTATGAATGTGTATATGTATGTGTGTGAGTATGTGTGTGTACGTGTGTGTGTGTGTATAGATATATGTTTGTGTGTGCATGTGTGTGTGTGTGTTTGTTTTTGTATTTGTGTATGTATAAATGTGTATATGTGTACGTGTGTGTATATGTATCCGTATGTGCATGTGCATATAAGAGAATGTGTGTGTATATGTATGTGTGAGAGAGAATGTGTGTGTGCAAGGGTGTCTATGTGTGTATTTATGTGTGTCTGTGTTTGTGTGTGTATGTGTATGTTTGTATGTATGCATGCATGTTTGTGTGTGTTTGTATTTGTGTATATGTGTGTGGTTTTTTTGTGTGTGTGTTTGTGTGTGTGTGTAAGTTTGTGTGTGTGTGTGTGTGTGTTTGTATGTGTGTTTGCATATGTGTGTGTGTATATGTGTGTGTGTGTTGTGTGTGTGTTTGTGTGTGTGTCTGTGTGTGCATGTGTGTGTGTGTGTGTGTATGCTTATGTGTGTGTTTGTGTGTTGTGTGTGTATGTGTGTGTATGCTTGTGTGTGTGTGTATGTTTGTGATTGTGTGTGTATGTTTGTGTTGTGTGTGTGTGTTTTTTGTGTGTTGTGTGTGCGTGTGTGTATGTTTGTGTGTTGTGTGTGTGTGTTTGTGATTGTGTGTGTGTGTGTGTGTGTGTATGTATGTGTGTTGTGTGTGTGTGTGTGTGTGTGAGTTTGTGATTGTTTGTGTGTGTTTGTGTGTGTATGTATGTGTTTGTGTGTGTGTATGTGTGGTGTTTGTGTGTTGTGTGTGTTGTGTGTGTGTGTGTGTGAGTGTGTGTGTGTGTGGAGGATGGCCCGATTTTGAAAAATAATAAGAATAAAAAGCGAGAGGAAGCCGCAGCCCTGAGCCTGCAGCTGTGTGCGGATCGTCTGTCCAGGAAATGAAACCCCACCTGCCAAATTGTCTTCAAATCGAGTTGTGCAACCTTTGACCTTTTAATAGCCCCCGGCTCCTGTATCCGCGAGCTGTATCCTGCGGTGGGGGAGATACGGCGTGGGCCGATCTCACACTCATCACTGTCCCACCACTTAATACTGCAGGCTTTAGAACACCTTCAGCTCAGGCAGAGATTGAGGCCAGAGCATACTGCTGAGTCCACACCAACCACTGACCTGACTGTGTGTGTGTGTGTGTGTGTGTGTGTGTGTGTGTGTGTGTGTGTGTGTGTGTGTGTGTGTTTTCATATGTTTTCAGGACAAAACTGATAACTAAACATGTAAACACACACACACACACACACACACATATATATATATATATATATATATATATATATATTATCATCACTGTCCAAAATAGTAACTGTGCAGGAGAGGGCAAAAATAGTTGTGTGTTTGTTAGAAAGGAAATGAGAGAAAGAGTATGAGTGTGAAAGAAGAGAAGGAGGGCCAAACAGACCCCTGTCCATGCTCCAGACCCCAACCTCCTGTTAAAATGCCATGTAAACCCCTCCGGCGCTGGCGTTTGCAGAGGCGATGGTAAACATTAGGTTTGGAAATGCACGTTTAGTCAGTGGAGAGATGTTTTCTTATTAAACAAGCACTGGAGCTTCGTGGGCCGAGCTTTATAAATATCTAATGCAGCGAGCATCATTAACAGCTGTGTAGTGCCGGCAGCCCAGAGAGAGAGAGAGAGAGAGAGAGAGAGAGAGAGAGAGAGACAGAGACACAGAGAGACGAGGGTTAGTGAATGGAAAGAGCGAGAGGAGAGATAGAGATAGAGAAAAACTGTGATCTACAACCACGCTCACCTGCCATTCTCTCTCTCTGTCTCTTCTCAGTCTGTATATATACATGATTTGGTGTTTTGTCCATTCTGGTTATCAGATATGTACGTCCATTCTGGTTATCAGATATGTACTGATGTTGTCTTCTTGTTCATGGGCTTCTTCTTTCGAGTTTGTCTCCTGGACAGACGATCCGCACACAGCTGCAGGCTTAGGGCTGCGGCTTCCTCTCGCTTTTTATTCTTATTATTTTTCAAAATCGGGCCATCCTCCACACACACACACACACACACACACACACACACACACAACACCCAAACATACACACACAAACATACACACACAAACATACACACACAAACACATACATACACACACACAACACAAACATACACACACAAACACATACATACACACACACACACACACAACACAAACATACACACACAAACACACATACACACACAAAACACAAACATACACACACAAACACATACATACACACACAAACACATACACACACTACACACAAACATACACACACAAACACATACATACACACACAAACACATACACACACACACACACAACACACAAACATACACAACACACAAACATACACACACATACACACACAACACACAAACATACACACACAAACACATACATACACACACAAACACATACACACACACACACACACACAACACACAAACATACACAGACACACACACACACAAACAAACATACACACACAACACACAAACATACACACACAAACACACACATACACACACAAACAAACATACACACCACACACAAACACACACACAAACAAACACACACACGCACAAACATACACAACACACAAACAAACACACACAAACACATACATACACACACACACAAACACACACACACACACACATACAAACATACACACACAACACACAAACAAACACACACACGCACAAACACACAACACACAAACAAACACACACACACAAACATATACACACATACACGCCTTCCAGCTCCACATTTTTCACATTCCTCTGTAAACGGTGCAGCAGTTCCGTGCTGGTGCTTCAGTCTACCTGTCCAGCTCTTTGTTTGAACTTTCCAGTTCCTTCCTAAATGGTTTCTCAGATACATTCTGATGCCTGAGGCGAGGAAGCCGACTCTAGCCTCTGGGAAAACTCTTGTAAGATATATCTACGGTTGAAACGCCTCACCAACAGCAACCGCTTCTTCACCCTGGCCTATGATATATAAGCGTCTTTCTCAACCTCTGTTCTCCAGATCTTCTCCTCTTTGGCTGTTTCCCGGCCATCTCTTCTTCTTGACCATGCGTGTGGGTTTCAGCACATAGCCCCTTCTATTCCCCCTTCCCAGACAGCTATTGGACCATGAGGGGACATTCCCTGAATTTGAGAAGTGCTGGACTGAGAACTAGGCTAACTAATGTGGTTTCTAAAGCTGAATGAACTTGTAGAAGAGAGCCCATCATTTCCCGCCCGAAATCCAAATCCTTCCCTTTTTCCGGGCGTTGCGCAAATATTGATATGGCTAAGTATTATTTGCACACTCTTGTTAATTCAGCCTTTAATAGATTTCCAGTTTGCACAAGAATCCAAGCTGCCGGAAAACTGCCGCACACTGTATCAGACTAAATTCAACACTCTGTGTCACGTGTACCCCCACCTTCAGCTTCTACGGAGTGGGGGAGTCAAGACTGATGCTGCCCAGCACATTGGCTCAGCTGCCTGACTGTACCTTGTTCTCAAGGAGCAGTAAAACTGTAACTATCACTACATCTGTGCTACAAAAGAGTCTAATAAGTCTTGTATTGGAGAGCCCCGTGGATTGGATTGGAGATCCTCTTGTGATGGTGTTTCCTGAACACCCTGTGGGGGATATATAGGGGTTGTTTAACTCGGCAACTTCATTGAGTATAAGAGAATCGTGCCAGAAAGCAATTTCTGATTGGCCTAAAGTCCTGAGATAGTTCTAAACTCTTTATAAACCCACCTCAAGGGTTCATTTAGTAAAAAAACAAAGCTGAAATGGTTCTTCAGCCTGATGGAGATTATATAATTCTGTATACACAGTTGTATATACACTACTTTCTACGGTGGCAGCATGTAGGTGGCAGTTTTATGGCCTTGGGAATGTTTTTGTGGCATTCTCTGGACTCATCCATGTGGAAGACACCCTCAACCGATTTGGGTATGAATCCATCCTTGTAGATCATGTTCCCCATACATGCTGATTGTCTTCTCTGGGGTGGATGAGATCTTCCAGCAAGATTTCAATTGCTTGAAATGTCCCACAAGACTTCCAAGTCCTACCCTAAACCCCTTATTCCCCAGACTTGAACCCAACTGAGCATCTGTGGAACCACCTGGATGGTGATATTGGCTTTATTGTTCCTCCCCCACTTGCGTTCCAGCATCTATGGGCTGCACTGGGATGCAGTCACTATGGCTCCAGATACCTGTGACAACCATCCAGAACCTTATTGAGTCTCCCAATCCATCTAGTTGGACATTAGCTTGTGGTCATATTAATGTGACTTGATTGTGTTTGGCTGTGGTTACTATGTCAAGCTTGTAACAGTATCAGTCTAGTACCTAGTACCAAAATACTGAAATCACTATGTAGCCTTGCTTGGATTGGTTAGTGAAGATTCATATTCAGGCAAGGTGGCATGGTGGTGCAGTGGTTAGCATTGTCGCCTCACAGCAAGACGATCTTAGGTTTGATTCCCAGTCCAGGCTGTGACGTTTGCATGTTCTATATTTGCTTGAATGGGTTTCCTCCCACAGTCCAAACACATGTTAGGTTGATTGGTCACTCTAAATTGCCCATAGGTGCGAGTGTGTGTTGGCCATGTGATGTACTGGCGACCTGACGCTGAGATTGGCTCCAGGGGAAGATAAAGGATGGATGGATGTATTCAAGCAAGCTCAGAGAACATGTAGCCCAAAGATGTTTTACACTGTCAGAACTAGACATTAACAGGTTTATTTATTATTCATTCATCTTTTTTAGCTAGTCGATTGCAGCAAGCACCCCCACTGCTGTATAGATCCTTGGTCAGAAGTCGGAATTTGTTGGGAGTATTAGTGATTCCCAATGCTTGGGCAAGATATTCGTATGCATGATGGACTGTAGTGAGAAAACATTGATGGATGATAACTACGCACTGCCATAGTGCTGTGTGATAGTAAAGAGGGCGACCTGTCCATGGTGTACCCTGCCTTCGCCTGAAGATGCTGGGATTGGCTCCAGCCCAACCCATGAACCCAACATGTGGGATAAAGCATTAGATCAGGGGTGTTTAATTAGAGTTCAGTAGGGTCCAGTTAGAGGAGATCTCCTCAGGCCAAGGTCCGCCATCATTTCTAACGTGTGTTCTGATTCAGTGGTGTATCCTGTTTACTGAAGTAGCCTAGCATCAGGATCTTATACCATCAGCTACTGAAACACCAACACATCACACATACCCTTCAGTATATTTACTGTTTAAATGCTGAACTGAATTAATGCTTTTTTCATCACTTCTTTCTTCACTCTGAATTGCCCGTAGGTGTCAGTGTGTGTTGGCCATGTAATGGACTGGCGGCCTGTCCATGGTGTACCCCGCCCTGGCCCGATGATGCTGGGATTGGCTCACAAAGAAAAAAAGTTGCACCAGTTAAAATAAACACAGTCAACATTAAATACTTCTCAGTATCAGTTTGGGTCCACATTGGACAACGTCTGGGTCCAGACCCCGACCGCAGTCAGCCTATTAATGACCTCTGCATTAGATAGTGGATGGATGGATGGATGGATGGATGTTATCAGGTCATGTTTAAGGTTAATAGGCCTCGTTCACCTACCTTACCTAACTTACCTAAGAACAAATCCCAACTCACGATATGTATGTACTCAAATCCCAGCCCACTGGTGAACATCAGAGTCTTCCTGAAAACTACATGAGTGAGAAGAAATCCCTTCTTCTAAACAGTATGTGAACGAGGCCCATTCACCCCATGCTTCCGAAGTGGTAGTACTCCGTGCTAAAACATTTACTTTCAAACCTGATACAGCTTGTTTGAACCGGCTTCTTTCCCGTGAACATTAAGCGGACAGAAGGAATTAAAGGTGACAGACACGTTGTTTTACTGCCGAAGTGAATTTTATTTACACCACTCATTAATTTTTAGGCAGTTCTCCTAACCTGACCCTTCCAGCCATCTGTAGCGGGCCAGCCTGAAGCCCAGCTGGCCTGACTCAACTTTCAGCACACTAATCAGTGAGTTTTAAACAGCCTGCGAACTGTGGCGGATGTTAGAGGGGGCTTCCTGTGAGGAAGGACTGATGAAGAGGAGGTCTATACATTAACACATTTGTCTGATAATTCAAAGTTTTTCTCTAAAGAAATAAATGGGACTCCTTGCCCCCACCATCCCCTTGTCTGAGATTTCCCCACCAGCCCAGTGTTTGGATTTGGTGGTGTTTGTTGTGTGATGTTGGGCGTGTCTGGCTTTGGGTTCTGGTCCAGTTCTGGTTTTTAAGCACCAGACCGCTGCTGTTGTGAATAGCTGGGCTGTACTGAAGGGTCTCAGCGGTGGGCTCTGCTGCTTGTTGTGGAAATGGTTTTGATAAATAATAAAGCAGGTAATAAGTAGTTGCTGGTGAGGGCACACACCCCGTCTGAGAGCGGTCAGCTGTGGATAATGAGTGAACAGGGTTAAGATTGCTGCATCCATTATTAAAGGTGACCCCCCTCTCTCTCTTTCTCACTCACTCACTCACTCACTCTCTCTCTCTCTCTCTCTTTCTCCCTCTCTCTCTCACTCAGAGCTACTGGTAGCTGTTTCCAGTTGGAGACCTGTGGTGTTTTCTGATGTGTCTGTTTTAATGGGATCTGCATAACAGATGTGTTTGCTGAAGCTGAGCGGAGTGTGTGTGTGTGTGTGTGTGAGTGTGTGTGTGTGTGTATGTGTGTGTGTGTGTGTGTGTATATGTGCTGTAGCAGTGGAGTCGTAAAGGGGGCGTCCACATTAGCGGCTCATTAGTTGCTCACAGAGGAGAACACAGGGGCACCATCGTCTGTGAGGGACAAACTACATTTATGATGTGTGTTTGTGAGACACATCTCTGTCTCTCTCTCTCTCTCTCTCTCTCTCTCTCTCTGTCTTACCCTTTCTCTGTCTCTCTATCTCTTTATCTCTCTCTCTCTCTCTCTCTCTACCAGTCTTTCACTGTTTCTCTCTCTACCATCTCTCTGTTTCTCGCTCTCTCTTTGTACCATCTTGCTCTCTCTTTCTCTATGATCTCTCTCTACTATCTCCCTCTTTCTCTCACTCTCTCTTTGTCACACTCTCTTTTTCTGTCTCCTTCCACTCTCTCTCTTTTTCTCACCCCATTTCTCACTTTGTTTATCCCCTTCTCTCTTTCTCTCTCTCTCTCCCACTATTTCATTATCTATATTTCTCACACACTTTCATTTCTTTCACTCGCTCCTTCTCTCTCTGTATCATCTCTCCCTTTTCTTTCTCTCTCTTCTTTTTTTCTTTCTCTCTCCCCCCTTTCCTATATCTCCCTCTCACCCACTCTCTCTAACCAATGTCTTTCTTAATTTGCTTCCATCTCTTTCTATCTCCTTTTCTCTCTGCTTACTGTTCTCTGTCTCTATCACTCTCCGGTCTCTCTCTCTCTTTCTCTTTTTCCCTTCTTTTTTTTTGGCTTCCTCTGTCTTTCAGTCTCTCTGTCTATCACCATGTCTCTCTCTCCCTCTCTCAGCTCCATTGTCTTCCACTCACACTGAAATTCCTCTGTAGGTCTTTGTTTGCGTATTATCGTTGCTTTGCAGCGGTGGGATGTCCTGACCGGTTGCCAGTCAGTGGCGGACCCCTCGCCCGTTGGCATGGTGACGCTGCCGTGGCGCTAATTGAGTCCAATTGGCTCTTTTTTCTCCTTTTCCTGAATCTGTCTGTCATCCTCATGTCAGCAGCTTCATTGTGTCTGACAGGCCTGTTTGGCATAAACGAAAACTGTTACGAAACTTAAGCCCCCCCTAACACACACCCCCCCAGCCCCCCATCAACACACACACAGACACACACACACACGTCTCCACCTGGAATGTCACTCGTTTTCTGTCAAGGACGTTCCTCCCTGATCTCATTTCTGTCTTTCCCCTCTCCTTCGCTCCCTCTCCTCCTTCTCCATATCAAACGCACTACAGATCCATGAATGTTAATCTGGCTCTGAAATTGATTCAGCCTGACTGGGGCTAATCAGCGCTGTGATTGTTCTCTCCACCGCCGTCCTGGATGGAGAGAGACGCGCACCTCTGCCGCAGGCGTTACAGCTAAACCGCACTCATGACCGCACGCTACCGCATACATAGACTGCAGGAAAACACGGGCTGTGCGTTCAGACAGCCTTTCTGTTCAGTTACTGTAGTGTGCACCCACTGCTGTCGTCGCACAACTCCATAGAAACGCATTGCCAATAGAATGGTCCAATGCCAAACCTTGGATAGAAGGGACTAAAGCCCCCCAGCACTGGGCTGTGGAACAGTGGAAGTGCGTCTTCTGGAGTGGAACCACTTCCAGTACCTCAGGATCGAGTTGGAAGGGTGTTTGTGATCCAGAACGTCAGTGTCTGACTAATGCTCATGTGGCTTAATGCAATCAAATCCTCACAGCAGTGTTCCAGCTTCATGTTGGGGGGAGGGGGTGGCGAACTGTGTATTTATACCCCTGATTTACACTGTAGCTATAGATCACACATGTTTTATTATTGGGCTGTTCACTATATATATATATATATATATATATATATATATATATATAAGTTTGGGATCACAGTGAAATGTTCTTGTTTTCAATGGAGTATCTTCCTTCCTAAACACAACAATGGACTGACGGGTCTCTAAAGAAAGTTGTTTCTTTCTGGTCATTTTGAGTCGGTCCGCAAGCCATCAACTGCTGATGCTTCAGATACTAAACTAACCTAGAATGTTGTTCCCTTTTATACTCACTTATTAGTAGAATGTTTTTCAGCTGTGCATCACAATTGAGCAAGAGTGTCCTAACAACCAATTAGTCCAATAACATCCTTAACTTGGATTGGTGGTCGTACCAGGAGATTTAGACAGAGGACTGAGAATTACTGATAATAGGACTATATGTAAAATAAGCCTCTATACAAAAATAGACTTTAATACAAACATTTTTATTCTTTAAAAATCATCTGATACACTTACATTAATTGTGAAATGGACAATATTGTTTGTGAATTGCATGAAAATTGCATGAAATGAAATTCTAAAGTGATCCTAAACTTTTGAGCGGTAGTGTGTATATATATATATATATATATATATATATATATATATATATATATATATATATATATATATATATATATATATATATATATATATATATATATGTAGGTGCATCATTTAAGCTGGGTTCAGTTCTCCACACAGGCGTCACCATGCTATACCAAACAACTATGGGTGCCAACTATGAGGAAGCATTGGGTCGTTCTTCCCTCCCTCCCTCCCTCCAACACCTACTGCATGGAAAAGTCAAACCTGAAAACAGCTGCCATTGTGAAGCTCCAGCCAACAGTGAGGAACTTATTTCTCATTTTCCACATGTGCCTGTTTACTCGCAGGTTCTTTCTCCATCACGCCGAGTTGCCAGACTCTCACTCTTACTGACAAATCCAGCTGATTCGAAACATCAGCTGTGAAAAAAGGTTTGCAAATTAAAGTGTACCGACTGTATATTGAGCCCGGTGTTGGATAGCTGGCAACCCACAGGCACGTACAGTAAGAGAATCAGCAGAGAGGCACGACTCGTGTTGTTGATAACAGAAAGAGATCTCAGTTCACACTGCCATCCAAAAGACACCACCACGTCAGTGTCACTGCAGAGCTGAGAACGATCCGCTACCCAGATAATACCTGCTCTGTGGTGGTCCTGAGTGCTCCTATACGGTCAGTGGAGCGTGTGGATGCTCTCAGCATGTGAATATTTAAATCTGTCTTAAATAGTCTCATCAGTTTTGGTCTAGACAGGCTAAGCTCAACTCAGTCAACTCAGAGCTCTCTCTAAGACTGATACCTCTCTGTCTCTGTCTCTCTCTTTGCCATCTCTCTCTCCTTCTTTCTCTATCATTTCTCTCTTTTACTCTCTCTCTCTCTCTCTCTCTACCAGCTCTCTCTCTTTTCACAAGCTTTCTTTCTGTCTCTCTCCACCATCTCTCTCTCCTTCTCTCTCTATCATTTCTCTCTTTTACTCTCTCTCTCTCTCTACCAGCTCTCTCTCTTTTCACAAGCTTTCTTTCTGTCTCTCTCCACCATCTCTCTCTCCTTCTCTCTCTATCATTTCTCTCTTTTACTCTCTCTCTCTCTCTACCAGCTCTCTCTCTTTTCACAAGCTTTCTTTCTGTCTCTCTCCACCATCTCTCTCTTCTTCTCTCTCTATCATTTCTTTCTTACTACCAGCTCTCTCTGTCTCTCTCTCTCTTTCTACCCTCTTTCTCTCTTTACACAAGCTCTCTGTCTCTCTACACCATCTCTCTCTCTTTCTCTCTATCATTTCTCTTTTACTCTCTCTCTCTCTACCAGCTCTCTCTCTTTTCACAAGCTTTCTTTCTGTCTCTCTCCACCACCTCTCTCTCCTTCTCTCTCTATCATTTCTCTTTTACTCTCTCTCTCTCTCTCTCTACCAGCTCTCTCTCTTTTCACAAGCTTTCTTTCTGTCTCTCTCCACCACCTCTCTCTCCTTCTCTCTCTATCATTTCTCTCTTTTACTCTCTCTCTCTACCAGCTCTCTCTCTTTTCACAAGCTTTCTTTCTGTCTCTCCACCATCTCTCTCTCTCCTTCTCTCTCTATCATTTCTTTCTTACTACCAGCTCTCTCTGTCTCTCTCTCTCTCTTTCTACCCTCTTTTTCTCTTTACACAAGCTCTCTGTCTCTCTACACCATCTCTCTCTCTTTCTCTCTCTATCATTTCTCTCTTTCAACCAGCTCTCTCTCTCTTTCTCTCTCTCTCTCTCTCTCACTCTATCTCTCTCTTCCTACCCTCTCTCTCCACAAGCTCTCTCTCTCTCTGTCTCTCTCCACCATCTCTCTCTATCTCTCTCTCTTCCTACCCTCTCTCTCCCTCTTTCTCTGTCATTTCTCTCTTTTACTCTCTCTTTCTACCAGCTCTCTCTCTTTTCACAAGCTTTCTTTCTGTCTCTCTCCACCATCTCTCTCTCCTTCTCTCTCTATCATTTCTTTCTTACTACCAGCTCTCTATATCTCTCTCTCTCTTCCTACCCTCTTTCTATCTCTCTTCCTACCCTCTTTCACTCTCTCTTTCTACCCTCTTTCTCTCTCTTTACACAAGCTCTCTGTCTCTGTCTCTCTCCACCATCTCTCTTTTTTCTCTCTCTATCATTTCTCTCTTTCTACCAGCTCTCTCTCTCTCACTCTATCTCTCTCTTCCTACTCTCTCTATCTCTCTCTCTTCCTACTCTCTCTCTGTCTCTCTACCACATCTCTCTCCCTCTTTCTCTGTCATTTCTTTCTCTCTCTGTATCACCTCTCCCATATTCTTCTATTTCCCCCTCTTTCTCTCTCCTCTTTCTTATTCTGCCTCACTTTCTTCCTCACCCCACTCCTCGCTTGGTTTATCTCCTTCTCTCTCACTCCCACTCTTTCTCTCTCTCTGTTTCTCACACGCTCTCATCTCTCTCTCTCTCTGTATCGTCTTTCCCATATCCTTCTATTTCCCCCTGTCTTTCTCTCTCTTCTGTTTTTCTTTCTCTCTCCCCTTTCCTATTCTTCCTCTCTTCCACCTTCTTCCTCACCCCATTTCTCTCTTTGATATCTCCTTCTCTCTCACTCCCACTCTTTCTCTCTCTCTATTTCTCACACTCTTTCATCTCTTTCTCTCTCTGTATCATCTCTCCCATATTCTTCTATTTCCCCCTCTTTCTCTCTCCTCTTTCTTATTCTGCCTCACTTCCACTTTCTTCCTCACCCCACTCCTCGCTTGGTTTATCTCCTTCTCTCTCACTCCCACTCTTTCTCTCTCTCTGTTTCTCACACGCTCTCATCTCTCTCTCTCTCTGTATCGTCTTTCCCATATCCTTCTATTTCCCCCTGTCTTTCTCTCTCTTCTGTTTTTCTTTCTCTCTCCCCTTTCCTATTCTTCCTCTCTTCCACTTTCTTCCTCACCCCACTCCTCGCTTGGTTTATCTCCTTCTCTCTCACTCCCACTCTTTCTCTCTTTCTCTATTTCTCTCACACTCTCTCGTATCTTGTGTGTCGACGGCTCTTTTTCTTCCTCCGTCTTTAAGATGAGGACGGACGTTCATCGTAACACGCGTGTCCGAACTCTTGTCTTGTGGCGCGTGTCTAACTGCTTCGGTAGAGCGGGTGTGATTTTTGTTGACATTCCTAAGTCGTTCACTTTGGCTGGATTTTTAGAGATCTATCTGAGCAAGCGGATCCGTTTAGCTCTCTCGCTCCCGCTCCCCCGCTCCCTGTTCCTCTCTCTGGAGTGTGTGTGTGTGTTAGCGTGCTGCCAAAAGCGCGCTGTGTGTTTTTCCAACTCTATCTGATCTCTGGCACTGGAAAAATGTGAGTTTATAGCTGTGTGTCGGGTGAGTTCCATCGAGTTTTCAGCGGATCACAGGGACACTTTGATAAGTGGCAGAGAGAACGCGAGTGTGTGTGAGGGTGTGCGAGTGTGTGTTTGTAGCACTTTGAAAGCGAGGAGGGTCTGCGCTTCTTACCTCTTGACTGCTGTTGGCTTGTATCGGGAGATGCATGCTCGTGAGCCTTTCATATCTCTGCTCAGGAGCGCCTTTGGTGTCTTCCTTTAGGGCTTGCCTCGACTCAGAGAGAAATCTGCCAGCATCCGACAGCTCCGGCTGACAAAGACAGATGTGAAGTCAGTGAGGTGATCTAAGCGCTTGTTTGTCCATATCTATTTCTAATAGGTCGGCCTACGTTCGCCAGGAACGCACATTTTAATTAGGGTAACGACTTAATCAAGCCATGGCAGTCACACTGTTCTGTTTTTTTCTGTTGAAGCTTAGTTAGACTAGCCTTAGTCTGGCTAATACTGGTGTGCATGTGAGCCTAGTTTCAGCACAACCAAACTATGCCAGGAACAACCAAAACATGCCAAGAACTATCAAACCACATCAAGAACCACCAAACCATGCTAAGAACTACTAAACCATGCCAAGAACAACCAATTCATTCCAAGAACTACCAAAGCACACCAAAAACAACCAAACCATGCCAAGAACTACCAAATCATGCCAGGAACAACCAAACCATGCCGGAAACAACAAAAATATGCCAAGAACAACCAAAACATGCCAAGAACTTCTAAACCATGCCAAGAATAACCAAACCTGGCCAATAACAACCAATTTATGCCAAGAACTACCAAACCACACCAAAAACAACCAAACCATGCCAAGAACTACCAAATCATGCCAGGAACTACCAAAATATGCCAAGAACAACCAAAACATGCCAAGAACTTCTAAACCATGCCAAGAATAACCAAACCTGGCCAATAACAACCAATTCATTCCAAGAACTGTCAAAGCACACCAAAAACAACCAAACCATGCCAAGAACTACCAAATCATGACAGGAACAACCAAAATATGCCAAGAACAACCAAAACATGCCAAGAACTTCTAAACCATGCCAAGAATAACCAAACCTGGCCAATAACAACCAAGCCATGCCAAGAACAACCAACTTATGCCAATAACTACCAAACCACATCAAAAACAACCAAACCACGGCAACAACAACTAAACCATGCCATGAACTACCACACCACACCAAAACATGCCAAGAACAACCAAACTATGCCAAGAACTACCAATTCATGCCAAGAACATACCAAACTGCACCAAGAATAATCAAAACATGCTGATAACAACCAAACCATGCCATGAACTACCAATTTATGCCAAGAACTACCAATCCACACCAAGAATAACCAAACCATGCTAAATCATGCCAAGAACTACCAAACCATAGCTAGAACAACCAAGCAGACCAAGAACTACTAAACCATACCAAGACCAAACAAACCTTGCCAAGAATGATCAAACCACACTAAGAACTAGCAAACCATACCAAGAACTACCAAACTATGCCAAAAAAACCAAACCACCCCATAAGAAACCATAAGAACTACTCAACCATGCCAAGAACTACCAATTCATGCCAAGAAGCATCAACCCACATCAAGAACAACCAAACCATGCTAAGAACTACTAAACCAGGCCAAGAATAACCAAACCTGGCCAATAAACCACAAGAAAACAACCAAAACATGCCAAGAACAACCAAAACATGCAAAGAACGACCAAACCATGCCAAGAACTACCAATTTATGCCAAGAGCTACCAATCCACACCAAGAATAACCAAACCATGCTAAACCATGCCAAGAACTACCAATCTATGCCAAGAAGAGCAAAACCATCCCATAAGAATCCATATGAACTACCAAATCCCGCCCAGAACAGATAAGCAGTGTCAAGAAGTGTATGTGACGGTCAAACGACCCCTTTCTGTTATAGTATATGAAACCTCTTGAAACCTACAGCGTGTGTGTGTGTTTGTGTGTGTGTGTGTGTGTGTGTATGTGAATGTGTGTTTGTAGTGCTTTGAAGGCAAAGAGGGTCCACATTTCTTACCTCTTGACTGTTGTTGGCTTGTAGTGCTTGTGAGTGTGTTATATCTCTGTTCAGGAGCTCCTTTGGTGTCTTCCTTCAGGGCTTGCCTCCATTCAGAGGGAAATGTGCCAAGCAAAGGTGCCAAATGTGTTCGACGGCTCCAACATGCACACACTTACAAAACACGCTCATAGCTTCCTTTCTTCTCGAGCTGGTAGGATTTACTCCAAGTACAAACCTTCCACCTGCAACTTGGCATCCACTCAGTGGAGTGCACATGCAGAAAGAGTGCTGTAGTACATCCACACCTAACACCTGCTCTGGTGTTTCTTCTGAAAACAAGGGTATTAATTAAGCTATTTTCACGATACAACAGGTGTCATGATATAATTGTTAACTCGAAACTTAGAAAAGCAGTGCTAACTTTCAAATTTATTTTATTCATTGACAGATGATGGGTTGTTCTTGAACTACAGGAACCATCTCCAGTATCAGCACAGTTTTGGAGCAATATTTGTATATAATACAGTATATATATATATATATATATATATATATATATATATATATCCGGGTACTCCGGTTTCCACCCACATGTCCAAACACATGCATGTTAGGTTGATCGCTCACTCTAAATTGCCTGTAGGTGTGAGTGTGTGAGTGAGCCATGTTGGCCATGCAATAGACTGGCGAATTGTCCATGGTGTACCCCACCTTCGCCCGATTAGGCTGGGATTGGCTCCAGCCCTCCGTAAGCGTCAGATAATGGATGGATGGATGGATATATATATATATATATATATATATATATATATATATATATATATATATATATATATACTACCAGTCCAAAGTTTTAGAACAGTTGTAAAACGTTTGGCTGGTAGTGTTCTGTAATGTTTAGCTGGGAATTTAATTGGTAGTCGTCTAGAATTGTTGACCGGTCGTAGTGCTCTAAAACCTTTGAATGGTAGTGTAAATATATATATATATATATATATATATATATATATATATATATACTACCAGTCCAAAGTTTTAGAACAGTTGTAAAACGTTTGGCTGGTAGTGTTCTGTAATGTTTAGCTGGGAATTTAATTGGTAGTCGTCTAGAATTGTTGACCGGTCGTAGTGCTCTAAAACCTTTGAATGGTAGTGTAAATATATATATATATATATATATATATATATATATATATATATATATATATATATATATATATATATATATATGCATCAGTGGTACTCATCATGATACCAAACAGCACAGCGACCATTGTTCACCCTACAAGTTTGAAGACCCCTGTGATGCTAATTACAGGACACACCTTAGTTTAACACGTCCCCAGGCCAGTTTCATTAGTTTGTTTTTTAACATAATTCTCTTGAACCACAATTCAAACGCAATGTCTGGTTTTATTCCTTGATTTTCAGTTGATTGGTATTTATTATTACTTTTGTCAGTTTCAAGTTATTTTAGTGACCACTGTGGGTTTTTCTTTGATTAACGGTAGGGTCCCAACAATTTTGTCCATGTGTGTATATATATGTATATATGTATATATGTTTGAGTTTGATCTACAACTGAAATTCTGGCTTTAACTGTTACAGCCTGAGAAGTTCGAACTATAGGTGCTTCAAAAATCAGACTTGAATTCCAAACCAGTATTTCAGTAGAGCACTTTTCAGTGAGCCCTGAATTTCATTGCTAGCCTTTAGTAAAGTAGAGATGTGGCTTTCGGAATCTTGCAAATTTGTATCCCAATTAAACACAACCTAGACCGCCTTACCGAGACGCTCACCTGTGGCAAAGGCCTGGAGAGCAGCTTTAAGCTTTAAGCCATTTTATTACAGTCTTAAGCAAATCAGAAACAACAACATCCAATATCTGATCTCTGAAGCTCTGTAAACTGGTGGAGGAATGCTGGGACCAAGCCAAACTCCACAGGTCATGAAACCCAAGATATGGATCCCAAATTCAACTGGCTCCTCACCAGGTGTCTTCTCTGATGCATCCATGTTGTTAGTCTCATAATCAAGTGATCGACCCTAGTCCAGTCCAACCTGTCTCACATCAAGGTGAGAGAAAACCTAGTCTGAACCCAACCTGAACCACATTATGTTTAGATACCTCAACTGACCAAAGTTGACATTCAAATGATATTCAAACTTTCCAAAGATATTTATCATCTGGCAAAAGTGGGAGACGACCTTGAGAACCGGAAAGTGAACCCAAGCCCCCCTCACATCCCACCGTGAGCAGCCAGGCAGGTTCGTCAGGTTCAGACATATAACTTGAGCTCCAGTGTAAAGGGCGTTGAGATAGAGGATAGAAGTGTACATGACCAGGTACGCTACGAGTCCCTGTTCGGTTTGATACCAGACCAAAGACGTCACTGGTCCTTCTCCAAACTGACCAGCCTTCAGGGACAGCAGAGCCCAGTGTCTCTCTATTCTCCTTTATTCTCTCTTTTATTTGACCCTCGCCTCTCCTCAGCTCTGGGGAGGGGGGCGAGCTTGGCCCCCTACATTGCTCCCGAGGATTCTCTCTTTCTCTAGCTGCGGTCTCAGAGGAGTCCAATCAGTGATCCCTCTCTGCTCCCTCCATCCATCAAAACTTCTGCCTCTTACCTTCTCCCCGCATTAGCATCCCTCTCTCTCTCTCTCACTCGCTTCCTTGTTCTTTCTCTCTCTCTTTTTCTCCAAATGCCACATCCCTTTTTTTACAAATGCCATTTTTTCTTACTCTTCTTTTCTTTTTTTCAACCTGCCTCTACCTTCTCTTTTGTTCTTGGGTTCCCAACGGAGCCCATCTCTCCATCTCTCTCCCCTTTTTTTTTCCGTCGCTCCGTCTGCCTGTTTGTCTTTTCGGGGGGCCGAGAGCGACACGTCCCCTGTGGAAATGAGCTGAAAGCGTGGACCCGAGCGCGCGTTCCCACTCTTTGTGTTCCTTTTGTGTTCAATCAAAATGCTAATGACAGAGATATGATTGTGGCTCTAATTGATAAGCGGAGCGCGATAGCGTCTCAGATGCTGCCGGTGCGTTCGTGTGTGTGTGTGTGTGTGTGTGATGGCGAATGCCTTTGCCCTGCAATTCAATTATTTCTAATTACAATGGCGGTAATAAAAGAGAACAAATTGCTTAATGATGACTGTTTCTCCAGCAACAGTGCGTGGTGTGTTTTTCCCTGTTCGCCATGTCTGCATACACACACACTCACACACTCACACACACACACTCGTGGGGATTCGGCTCGAGTTTCAGCTGTAACTAGGGCCGCCCCCTTTATCTTCAACCCATACGTTTGTTGATTTATGCTCCTGCTTCTGTGTGTGAGCGATCACCCTTACGAAGGTCATACATAGGTTCCATATGTGTTATTTTGTGATGGTAGCCATAGGAAATATATAGAAATATATAGAAATATATAGAAATATATAATAATGGACACCAAAATAAAAAAAAAACTTTTAATCTTTATAACCAGCCTAGGGGATCTCTTCAGTGATGGCAATCTCAAGACCTTCGACCTTCTGAAACTGCCAATTTCCATATCTACTCATAGAGACTATTAAAAAAGTCATTGATATCCACAATTCTCAAAAACCGACTTCCTCTTTATTATTAAAATTAAATCCAATCAAACCCAAGAAACTACTCTCCCAAATCTATAAACTCTATAAACATCGTGACAACACCATATCACTACCAATAGACAAATGGACTTCACACCTTCAGGCTCAAACCCAAAATAATTGCCAGGTAATTTGTAGTGACACATTTAAAAGTTAATCAAATTCTAACATACAGCTAATTCAATATAAAATATTTTATGTTTTGGTCGGAGGTCTTGGGAGAGCTATCTAAGATCCTCAACCTCAGCATCCCACTATCTCCCACCATAGCTCTCCAAAAACAAACATTCATCCCCATTTCTACAACAGTGGCTAACATCATCTCACAGAACACAATGATCAGTAAAGCACTGGTACTGTCTGTTAACTGAATATTCAATTTTGGAAAAGCTTACATTTACCATAAAAGATAACAATAATTATTACAACAATATCTGCAATTCATCCAGAGCTGATCCCTCCTTTCGTTACTTGCTTATCTATTTATTTATTTTCTTTTTTGCTTCATTCCAACTATTAATATAACATTTGTTGTTCTGTTTTGTCATATGTGTGTTTATTTGTCTATTCTGCAACAGCCCCTTTCCCATACACTGTTCTGTATTTGTGACCCAGTTTTTGTGCAAATAATAAATAAAGAACATTCTTTATTTGCAGTATAAGTCAATGGAACCAGATGTTTTGCCAAATCATTTGGGGTCAAGCCTTTTTATATATTTA
>CM038720.1:9255461-9282961 GCA_021613375.1 Megaleporinus macrocephalus | reverse complement strand
ACAGAGGTACAGAGAGAGAGAGAGAGAGAGAGAGAGGGAGAGAGAGAGAGAGAGAGAGGGAGACCCAGAGGTACAAAGAGAGAGTAACAGAGAGAGAGAGGCTCGGAGCGGGTGAATGAAACAGAATGAAGAGAGGAGTAAATAGAGGCGGCTCCTCTGGGCCGGGAGCTGTTCAGTGAGGATAATTCTTGCTGGCTGCAGTTCAGACTCTGTGATTAAAGTATGTGTGAAGTGCGCTGTGTACACGTTCACGTGTGATTATACAGCCAATTATACCACACTTCAGAACCGAGAGAGAGAGAGAGACAGAGAGAGAGACAGAGAGAGACAGAGAGAGACAGAGAGAGACCCACACGGCCGACCCTGTTTCATCTGTCCGTCTGCCCCCTGGCCTCCCTGGCCATCCGTCACCCACCACAGCCAATATGAAAAGATCATTGATCAATTATGATTACTATTCAGACACTTATGAGTCTGAAAGTGCTATGGGGTCTAAAAGGATGTGTAGCTTACTTTTTAGTTCTACTCCTTACATTTACACTCCATTATCAGTACTTTCTACTCCTTACATTTACACTCCATTATCAGTACTTTCTACTCCTTACATTTACACTCCATTATCAGTACTTTCTACTCCTTACATTTACACTCCATTATCTGTACTTTCTACTCCTTACATTTACACTCAATTATCAGTACTTTCTACTCCTTACATTTACACTCCATTATCAGTACTTTCTACTCCTTACATTTACACTCCATTATCTGTACTTTCTACTCCTTACATTTACACTCCATTATCAGTACTTTCTACTCCTTACATTTACACTCCATTATCTGTACTTTCTACTCCTTACATTTACACTCCATTATCAGTACTTTCTACTCCTTACATTTACACTCCATTATCTGTACTTTCTACTCCTTACATTTACACTCCTTTATCAGTACTTTCTACTCCTTACATTTACACTCCATTATCATATTTCATTTCGGCTTGTTTTCATTCTTGTACATTCTTAAACAGACTGTTTAATTCTAAAGGACGTAAAAAATATTTTTTAGCGTCCGAACAAACGTTAAAAAGATAATATACAACAAGAACGTGGATATGGGATCTGCAATGAGCTACACATTCCAGCATCTGTTGGTACAGTGAAGTATGGTCCAGTGAGCAGAGAGCTGATAAATCAGTGAAACAGCGGGACCTCAGTATTGACCGTCACTGGCCGGTTTATTTATCAGCTCGGCTCTGGTGTCTTTGTGCCCATCTGTTTGTCTGTAATTTAAAAGTCTTTTTCATTCTCATTAAAAGGGGAACTCCACCAATTGTTTTTTCATAACTAATGCTCGGTTAAATGGTTGAGATGGAAACAAGTCAGATGTGTTCACAGTGGTGGTGAGTGGAACCAGACATCTAACTCTAAAAGCTCCCTCACTGAAAGCTATTGCATGAAATGGTTGTAAATACATTACCTAATATCTGAGACGGAAGTATTGAAATAAGCTTTTGGCCAGATATTTACTGCTATTTTATCTTTGACATTACATTTAAAAGCCCAGAAAGCACATGCAGGTTAACTAGTGGTTCTGGATAGTAAATAAAACTTAAATAAAAGTGGTGGCTGTAGGTTTAACGAAACTGTAATGCTTAGGTTTGGCTGAAAATGAATGGGACCCTATGGGAGGAACGAGGGATGAATAAACAACAAATAGACAAGTGTAGGTTGGTATGTCTATAGATTAGAGCTTGCGGATCTGCCCTGAGTGAGTACAGGCAGTTTAGAGGCTATAGGTTTAATGAAACTGTAATGTCTGGGTTTGGCTGAAAATGAATGGGACCCAATGGGAAGAACGAGGGATGAATAAACGACAGATGAGTGTAGGTTGGTATTTCTGTAGATCAGAGCTTGGGGATCTGCCCTAAGTGAGTCGAGGCAGTTTGGAGGCTGATCCCCAACCTCTAATCCACAGACATACTGACCAGCACTCCTCTATTTGTCGTTTAGGCCCAACCATCCTGCGTTTCCTTCAGGAAATGCACTTTTCTAGTTAATATTCTATTCTATTCACAAAATATAAAATGGTTTCATGCCTCAGATTTGAACTAGAATCACAAAACCTTACAGGATCGTAGATCCCACAGTGTAGACTTATGCTTATGGTCTTCTAAGCTATCCGACATTTTTCTGAAAAACAAGCATTCAAACAGGGCATTTTTTCCCCATTAGGAATGAATGGCGGGAATGTTGAGAGAATTCACATTTATTTAACTGCCACAATGATGTCACAAAGCACACCTCTCACATAGACACTCATTAAACAGTGCACACAAACTCACACACTAATGCACAGCAATAACAGCAAGGTGGAGGTCCAGTTAAGGTGGCAGTACATGTAAGGCGGCAGTTCATTTAAGGGGGCATGGATTTGCTTTTGCAATGCACAGCCAGGATAATAATAATAAGATTTTGAAAAACAGCAACAGTGAAAGAAACCCCCAGTTAGCTGGACTGGCATGCGTGATGCTAAACGCAGGTGATTCACTTTCATTAGCAACATTAGCAACATTGTTTCGGACTAAACCGGCCCTTTAATCCCGTATGTGGCTTCAGTGTTTATGGGAATGTAAATGTCCCGCTGTCTCTCTGCCTGTGTGTTTTCATTCCCCCCCCTAATGCTCACGGCCGTCCACATTCCAGCGTTCCTTAAGTACGCCAGCGTCTCTCGGCCTTCATTTACGAGCGGCCCGTCAGAATAAAAATAAAGGAAGCAGTCGAGCTTTACTAGCGCTCGTCTCGCTCATTAAAAGCCATCTTCTCGGAGCGGCGACGCTGCGCTCTCCGAGTGCCGACGTCGATGTTCTTCATTATGGCCGAATTGATCCGCTGCCTGGCTTTTTTAAAACGCAGCTCCGCCGCACGCACTCGTAAATAGAGGAGCAGCCGGAGAAGTGCCTAATTAAGTTTAATCAATGCCGCTTTACGGCCCGGCCGCGCACGTTTCAGTCCGTTAACCAGTCCCTGGCGGTCCCCGGGACGGAGGGGCCGAGAAAACCCCTGTCTACATTCCAAGGCAATTAAAGAAAGAGAAAAGAGAGAGAGAGAGAGAGGCTGTATTCAGATCAGAGAGCTGGAGTGAGACAAAGTTCAGCTGTTTTTAAAATATTTTAAATGTGACATCATGAACCCTGACAGCAGCTTTGTCATTATTACAGGGGAGCTCCACCAGTTTTTCAAAATATACACAACACTCCAGTCAGAGTTGTTCACAGTGGTGGTGAATGGAACCAGACGTCCACCTCTAATAGCTCCCTCACAGAACATTATTACATGAAGGTGTTGGATGTACATTGTTGAGTTGAATACATTGTTTTTGTGATTAAGTTCTGGCTTAAAATGTATTGTAACCAGTCCATGGTGGAGGGGTACACGCTGGCTGTGAGGCAAAATAGTCCCTAAAGAAATTGTATACATTTTAAGATTCATGATGGTTTTACCATCATCAATATTCCTAATATACACAAACTCATAAGAGACCTATATATTTACAGGTGGGTTTAATACTAATGACTGGTGACTCCTGGTTCCATTCACCACCACTGTAATGAAGTCTGAGGTTGTAAGTCTCAGGATGTAAATCTCATGTGTTATATGTTGTGTAAACAGCAACAAACACACTGAATCTGGCATTTTAAGTACTTTCTTATATGGTACTGAAATCTATGGTACTGATCCATATCCCATATGCAGCATTAAGTCTGAACAGTCTCAAACATTTGGGGTGATGTTTCAATACAAATAGAATTAGGAAGCACTTACGACTGAACGTGGTCCCAGGAGAACGAGGCCGATGTCTGAAAGCAATGTTAAAAGAAACCAAGGACGTGTATCAAATATATATATATATTGAGTTTTTTTTTTATTTTAAGGTTTTCTACATCACTTGAACACGCCAATGGTCGTTTACAGTGTTTAAAAAATTTCATGATTAATGGACCAATAGAAGTGCTCCATAATAGCTTAGAAAAATGTCTAGTTCCATTGACTTCCATTGAAAGTAAAGTAAGTTTTTGGTCTCTACTGTATAGTTGCAATTTTGGAGATTCTTGTTTTTCATTGGACATCGACGATATATATATATATATATTTATATATTTGTTGAAAACAGTTTTCTTCTGTGTGAACGTAGCTTTAGTTTCTCTACAGTGAGCCCTTTCACTCCAAACCACTCAAGGGCTGAATTCTTCTGAATTTTGAACAGTTGGTGGGGTTCCCCTTCAATATGTCTACTCTTTGCCTTTATTCCAGCTTCCATTCTTTTCAGAAGACTCACTGTCAGGGTCTCAGATGTATTTAGGGATATATATATATATATATATATATATATATATATCAAAGCCAGGTAACTCAGACACGTCCAGTGATATCGAGGCTTGGACTCTGATGTGGTCACTCCATTGTTTACACCAGTAGCTCTATTATATGACACACCTGTCCAGAAAGGAAAGGCTGGGTGGAAAACTGGACACTGAGTATTAGTGTTAGGCTGTGGTCACTCAGTTTTGATGTAGTACTAAAAACTGACTGTAGGTCTCTCTCTCTCTCTCTCTCTCTCTCTCTCTCTCTCTATCTATCTATTCATCTCTCTCACTAAACAGCTGTGAGGTGTGCATGTGTATGTGTACATACAGGCTGTGGAAAGAGACCACTGGGCGGGGTCTCGGCCAAAAGAGGAGAAAGCCGGGGGTCTGCTGCGCGTGTGCAGTGTGTGTGTGTCTCTAAGTAGGACAGAGAAATTGATGGCCCTTTGCTGTTAGCTGACCTACATAGAGACACAGACAAAATAGTTTGTGCTCAGAGAGAGAGTTATCCTGCACAAGGCACATACACACACTCTCTCTCTCCCTCTCTCTCCCTCTCTTCTATCTCTCTCGCTCTCTATCTCGTGTCTGCCTTCGCCATGTCCAGCTGAGCTGCCCAGCTTCCAGCATCAATCACTCACTCGCGCATCCCTCTCTTCTTCCGTCCAGCTAGTTCTTCGGCCTACCTCTGAGCTGATTGGTCATCTCCATCCCCATAAACCTGACCTCCACATGCTCCGCCCTCCTTAACGCCCTCCTTGCCACCCTCCCCCTCTCTGCTCGGGCCTCCTGCTCTGGAACGGCGTTTGTGAATATCGTGTGGAGTGAAGGAATGATATAATTGGCGTATCATTTCTACTAGAGTCTTGACGGGGGCTGTAAATGTCATTCGGCCCACACGAAGGCACCAGGCCCGTAATCTGTAGCAGCCACGCCGACAAATGAGCTGAGATTTATGTTGAGGAGAACACTGAAGCACCCCTACATACACAAATGCACGTATATGTATATGTATGTATATGTTACATGTCTGAATATATATATAGGCTTATATATAATTATTCTAACAGTATTAATAGAGTAAGTAGTGCTTTTACATAAGTCAGTGTGTTTATTTAACTCTTTCCAAGCTTCTCCTTCTATAAACAACCCAGTATTATTATCAGTTCTCATCTAATACCTGCTTTGACTGCTCAGTACTTCATCAAGCTAAATCAAGATTGTTGCTGAAGGAACTGAATACGTTCATACTGTTAGAAATTCGGCCTTCAGGAGTCAGAAGTCTGGAGAGCTTCAGTGTTGACTTTGAGTTTATGGACACACACACAGGAATGTATGGGTACAGCTCAGTCGATCACAACCAGAGTGTTCAGAAGCATACAGCCAGTTCAGTCTCTTGAAGTCTAGGCTAGTCCATCTCTGACTCAGTCTAACTGACTAACTGACTCTAGTCCAGTCTAACATGGTTTAAGTAGAAGTCAGAAAACGGTCAAATGGGAGAGGAGGGTTTGGGGTGTCAACATTAAGGGAGGGTTGATGTGTTGCCATCTTGGGGGGGTGATTGGTATCACCTTAATGACATTCAACTCTCTGAAGAGAGAGGGTAGTATGAGATGGTAATAACAAAAGTTAGAATTATTGCTTTTAATACAATGTCTGGGGCATCCAGGAGAAATCTGGAACTACACTTCTTCAAACTGGAGCTCAAGATCTGATCTACTTCTCTCACAATAAGATATTCATGTTACTTTGTATTGGATGTATGATTATTTACATCTGTTCTAATCAGATCTGTTGTTCTTACTGAAGAACATACACGTATTGATAAGATATACAGGTACATTGACGTTAACACTGACTGATGACATCATAAATTAAACCATAGGTGAAGGGAATGCTTTACAGCAAGCAACAAACTTAGGTGTGTAATAGTAACTCGGCAAAATATAAAAATTAGTACCCAACTTTAAGTCTTATAGAGCATTGGGCTGCATCTCCACAGGTCAGTAGAGCATGATGCCCTTTTCATCAAGCCCTGAATCACATTTCTTGCCTTCAGGAAACCAGAGATACAAACCCTGAGAGCACCAGGCTCCTCATCTGGTATCTTCTTTGAGAAGTCTGTGTTGGTAGCGTCATCACACAGCCAGTTACTACTCAGTTACTGAGTCAGCTGCTCCACTAATCTCTTGGACCCCTCGTTGGTAGGTTCTTACTGTGGTGTTCTATGTTGGTTGTTCCTTTACAATTGATATAGCATCCCAGGTGGTTGCTATGTTGTTTCAGGGTGTAACTAGGATGTTGCTAGGTGGTTGCAGTGGGGTTCCAGGTGGTTGCTAAGTGGATACTTCAGGGTTGAGAAAGCACAAGGAAAGTACATGGCCATTCTAGACTTAATGTATTAAAGGGTACCTTAAACACACGTGATCTATAAATGGTTAAAGACTAAGAGTCTTTGTAGACTATATATATTTGGACAGAGAGTCGTTTGAGAAGCAGCTACGTGTGTTTTAAAGCTCCAGCAGTATCGAGAACAGTCTTAGGTTCTACACTGGACGATTAAGAAAAGTGACTCTACTGAAAGAAACATGTTACAGGTGTTAATAATCTTAAAATAATCTATAAGATAAGATAAACAGGTAAACAGGTGCTGTCCTGCTGCTGTGTTGATGAAGCTCTACAGGATGTTTGATCTTCAAGGTCTTGTGTATAGCAGTTGTACTGTTGTGATCATCTCCACTGTGCAGAGCTGACAGAGCACCACACTGTTGTGTTTCTGTGTGAAACACTCCCACAACTTTAGATGCATACGAGCGATTGTTTCATGATCCATGCTTTCGGTAGGCGTGGCCATCCTTGTGACACATCGATGCACGTTATGCTAATCGATTTCGTTGATGCGTCGCCCCAGCCTTATATGAAGGTATTAATGCTTCTGTGTCATAAGTATAATAATACATACTTCCCGCTACTTCTCTGATGCTAAGAGATTTAATTGGTTGTTTTGACTAAAAGTAAACAAAGGGTGGTCTCTGACTTTTTCACACTCCTGTATATGTAATTATATACATCTGATTTAAACCTAAAACAAATGGTTCAATACAGAAACCAGGAGCTTTTGTAAGAAACGGCTTGAGTTTTGTAGGTTAGGCTTGTTTTTCTCTATTTCTGTCTGTCCTAAAAATGTTCAAAAACAAGCACATGTTCTTCTGTCTGTATGTGTGTGTGTGTGTGTGTGTGTGTGTCTGTGTGTGTGTGTGTGTGAAGGTGGTTAACTGATGGCTGTCTCTCTCACACTCTCATCAGCACTGTGGCCTTTTCTGCATCCTGTGTAATTAGTGACAGAACAGGCCCTGATGCCTCTGTAATTACATCAGCCTGAGAGAGAGAGAGAGGGAGACAGAGTGAGAGAGCGAGTGAGAGAGAGAGGGAGAGAGAGCGAGTGAGAGAGAGAGAAAGAGAGAGAAAGACTTGCCTGAGCAACAGCGAGCGATGCATCATGAACTTGTCAGAATGCATCTTGCCGTTTTCTTCCCGTGTGCCAGTATTCCTCGCTTCGCTCCCGCTCAGGTCAGCCTCTGCGCGGAGAATGCCAGGAATTCAGCACGGCAGAATAGAAACAGCCCGCGGAATTCAGGGCAGCTTCCGGGAGAATCAGCATTTATTATTGAGAATGTAAATCTCACTGCTAACCTATAGCGTAGATTAGACTCTCATATACGCACAATTGACTGCATATATCAACTGTACACATCATTTACAGCCATCATGTTGCTTGGCAACCACAAACTATTGTTCATGGTTCATTATTGCATTATTACAATTGTCATATATATATATTTATATATTACATTAATATTCATTTTAGAAAATGACTTTATTGCATATAACATTTTAATTACGTACTTAATTACACAAGTTTTAATTATTAAAGCAACCATACTCTGCACAAAAATACTATTACATACATCTTTATTATATACAGCATCTTGATTACAAATATTAATATTACAGACATTTCTATTTCATAAACATTTATTACATACATCTTTATTACATACACTTTTATTATATACAAAACCATTATAGCATACATCTTAATTATATACATTTTAGTGCATACACCCTAATTACATACATCCTTATTACATACATCCTTATTACATACAACACACTTATTGCATATATCCTTATTGCATACACCTTCAATAAATACAACGCACTTATTACATACATCCGTATTACATACATCCTTATTACATACAACACCTTTATTACAAATATCCTTATTACATACATCCTTATTACATACAACACACTTATTACATACATCCTTATTACATACAACACACTTATTACATATACCCTTATTACATACAACACACTTATTACATACATTCTTATTACATACAACACACTTATTAAATATACCCTTATTACATACAACACACTTATTACATACATCCTTATTACATACAACATACTTATTACATACATCCTTATTACATACAACACACTTATTACATATACCCTTATTACATACAACACACTTGTTACATACATCCTTATTACATACAACACACTTATTACATATACCCTTATTACATACAACACACTTATTACGTACATTCTTATTACATACAACACACTTATTACATATACCCTTATTACATACAACACACTTATTACATACATCCTTATTACATACAACACACTTATTACATATATCCTATTACATACAACACACTTATTACATATACCCTTATTACATACAACACACTTGTTACATACATCCTTATTACATACAACACACTTATTACATATACCCTTATTACATACAACACACTTATTACGTACATTCTTATTACATACAACACACTTATTACATATACCCTTATTACATACAACACACTTATTACATACATCCTTATTACATACAACACACTTATTACATATATCCTATTACATACAACACACTTATTACATATACCCTTATTACATACAACACACTTATTACATACATCCTTATTACATACAACATACTTATTACATATACCCTTATTACATACAACACACTTATTACATACATCCTTATTACATAGAACATACTTATTACATACATCATTATTACATACAACACACTTATTACATATACCCTTATTACATACAACACACTTGTTACATACATCCTTATTACATACAACACACTTATTACATATACCCTTATTACATACAACACACTTATTACGTACATTCTTATTACATACAACACACTTATTACATATACCCTTATTACATACAACACACTTATTACATACATCCTTATTACATACAACACACTTATTACATATATCCTATTACATACAACACACTTATTACATATACCCTTATTACATACAACACACTTATTACATACATCCTTATTACATACAACATACTTATTACATACATCCTTATTACATACAACACACTTGTTACATATACCCTTATTACATACAACACACTTATTACATACATCCTTATTACATACAACACACTTATTACATACATCCTTATTACATACAACACACTTATTACATATATCCTATTACATACAACACACTTATTACATACAACACACTTATTACATACAACACACTTATTACATATACCCTTATTACATACAACACACTTATTACATACATCCTTATTACATACAACATACTTATTACATACATCCTTATTACATACAACACACTTATTACGTACATCCTTATTACATACAACACACTTATTACATATATCCTATTACATACAACACACTTATTACATACATCCTTATTACATACAACACACTTATTACATATATCCCATTACATACATCTTTATTACATACAACACCTTTATCACATACATCCTTATTGTATACAACACCTTTATTACATACATCCTTATTGTATACAACACCTTTATTACATACATCCTTATTCCATACAACACCTTTATTACATACATCCTATTACATACATCTTTATTAGATATATCTTTATTATTATTACTCTGTTATACGAAACACCCTTTTTACAGACATTGATTTGACCTGAAGGCCAGCTGGCCTGGAAATGACCTGTAAGTGTGTTTTACGAGCGTGTAGTGAAGAAGAGGAGGCTTTAGTGTGATGTACAGTTGCTCCGTATGGAAGTTGAATTGAATGGAACTGAAAAGTTGTGGTTCTGTGGAGGACAGCTATCTGCTGAGCTTTATGTTTATGCGTGTTTGTGGTTTGGAGATTTAGTAATCCTGTGTGAGAGTCACTCAGATCAATCGCGTGTCTCTCCGCTCCCGCGCACGCGGCTTGTTGACCGGCTCCTGACCGGCCCCGGTGCTGGTAATTGTGCAGGAGTGTGTTTTTGTAGTGGGTTAGGAGTCAGCAGAGCTGCGTTCTCGTGGAGGGCTCTCAGCGGAGCAGCTGAACGGGCCGGTGGGGGACGTTTAGCTATATTTGTCTGCTTTATTTCACATTTTTATCATTTTTAATTATAATTTTTAAACGATTAATAAAAGTGCTGCACTCTGAGCGCCCACTGACAGTGCCGATGCATCGTCCAGCTGGGCTGACCGCCCCCCAGCTGGGTGGGTCTTCTCTCCACTAATTCACAGAGCGCTCGGTGCAGTAAACGGTCTGCAGCTCCAGTAAAGAACACTCGTGCTCAGTCAGCAAGCTGGTACCAACGGGGCTGTTTCTGTCGTTTATTCTCTCTTTCCTTTGTTTTTTTAACTGCTGTTTACTCTGGAGGACTTCAGTGTATACCTCTCTCTCTCTCTCTCTATCTCTCTATCTTTCACTTTCAGGGCTTTAGGGAGTTGAATGGTACAAGGTACAATATGGCCAGAGCTGCTTAAATGAAAAAAAGAGAAGAAAACAGAAATATAGACGGAAATAAAACTATTAAACACAGTTTCATAAGATTAGTAGTCTTAGAAAGAGTAGAGAGATTGTTTAACAGGGAGTTGATGATGGCTGGTTGTCCCTTATGCGCTCTCTCTCTCTCTCTCTCTCTCTCTCTCTATCGAACACACTCTCTCTCTCACTTTCTCTCTTTACTGGTGTAAACTAGGATTAGTAGTAGGAGAGAGAGAGAGAGAGAGAGAGAGAGAGAGAGAATTCTTCACTACCGTAATTCCTGTATGTAACAATCTTCCCAACATGGAAAAGCTGCCCTATGTTCTAGGAGAAAGTAATGAATGCTGTTCCAGTCTAAGGGACAGTGAGTGACCACTATTTACACCTACAAGCATAAAAACATGCTGCTGTTATTATTATTATTATTATTATTATTATTATTATTATTATTATTATTATTATATTTACTATTTACTATTTATTATTGTTATTATTGTTGCATTTTATTGCTATATTGTTCTGAGCTGTTCTTAAACCCTTTCCCAGAGCTTTGGCATTACAGCGAGGGAGAGACACATTTAGTAAGAGAGAGAGAGAGAGAGAGACATTTAGTGAGAGAGAGAGAGAGACATTTAGTGAGAGACAGACAGCGAGAGAGAGACACATTTAGTGTGTGTGAGAGAGAGAGACATTTAGTAAGAGAGAGACATTTAGTGTGTGCGAGAGAGAGAGAGACATTTAGTGAGAGAGAGACATTTAGTGTGAGAGAGAGAGAGACATTTAGTGAGAGAGTGAGAGACATTTAGTGTGTGTGAGAGAGAGAAAGAGACATTTAGTGAGAGAGAGAGAGAGAGAGACACATATAGTGAGAGAGAGACATTTAGTGTGTAAGAGAGAGAGAGACATTTAGTGAGAGAGAGACACATTTAGTGTGTGTGTGAGAGAGAGACATTTAGTGAGAGAGAGAGAGACATTTAGTGAGAGACAGACAGCGAGAGAGAGACACATTTAGTGTGTGTGTGAGAGAGAGAGACATTTAGTGAGAGAAAGAGACATTTAGTGAGAGAGAGCTGCCCTATGTTCTAGGAGATTGTAAGGAATGCTGTCCCAGTGTGAGGGACAGTGAGTGACCATTCACACCATTTACACCTATGAGCATAAAAACATGTTATTATTATTATTATTATTATTATTATTATTATTATTTACTTAGACTGATCTGTTACTGTTATTATTGTTATTACTGTTGCATGTTATTGCTATATTGTTCTGAGCTGTTCTTAAACTCTTTCCCAGAGCTTTGGCATTACAAGTGCTAATATTTGTCAGGCCAATAAAGCAACCTTGAATTGAATTGATAGACAGCCAGTGAGAGAGAGAGAGAGAGAGAGAGAGAGAGAGAGAGAGAGAGAGAGAGAAGAGTGTGTCAACACTGCAGCTCAGGACACATAGAAACAAATACACACACCTCAGACAGCACACAAACTTCCCATCAGCGGAAGATGAAATGATGAAGCTCGGCTGTGTGGGTTATTAGGAGAAGTCCCAGAATGTGTTCAGTTATCAGCGAAATATGTCCACAGCTGCTACACACTGAGAGTCCCTCACCACAGTAGACCACTGTACATATATTCATCACATTACAGCATGTACTCTGTGTATTATCTTTATACGTTTCATCACTGTTATCAATCGTTCTATTATGGCTTTGAATTTGAATATAAGTTGGAGAGAGAGAGAGAACATAAGATGACAGTGAGAGAGAGAGAGACAGTCAGAGAGAGAGACAGTCAGACAGTGAGCGAGAGAGACAATGAGAAAAAGAAAGACAGACAGACAGTGAGAGAGAGAGACAGTCAGACAAACAGACAGCGAGAGAGAGAGAAAGAGAGAGAGACAGTCAGACAGGCAGTGAGAAAGAGAGACAAATAGACAGCGAGAGACATTTAGCGAGTGAGAGAGACACGCACATTTAATGTGTGAAACAGAAAGAGACACATTTAGTACGAGAGAGAGAGACATTTAGTGAGAGACAGATAGCGAGAGAGAGACACATTTAGTAAGAGAGAGAGACATTTAGTGAGAGACAGATAGCAAGAGAGAGACACATTTAGTAAGAGAGAGAGACGTTTAGTGAGAGACAGATAGCAAGAGAGACACATTTAGTAAGAGAGAGAGAGAGAGAGACATTTAGTGAGAGACAGATAGCAAGAGAGACACATTTAGTAAGAGAGAGAGAGAGAGAGAGATTTAGTGAGAGACAGATAGCAAAAGAGAGAGACACATTTAGTGAGAGAGAGAGAGAGACATTTAGTGAGAGACAGATAGCGAGAGAGAGACACATTTAGTAAGAGAGAAAGAGACACATTTAGTGTGAGAGAGAGAGAGAGACAGATAGCGGGAGAGAGACACATTTAGTAAGAGAGAAAGAGACACATTTAGTGTGAGAGAGAGAGAGAGAGAGCGAGACATTAGTGAGAGACAGACAGCGAGAGAGAGACACATTTAGCGAGAGAGAGAGAGACATTAGTGAGAGACAGACAGCGAGAGAGAGACACATTTAGTGAGAGAGAGAGAGACATTAGTGAGAGACAGACGGCGAGAGAGAGACACATTTAGTAAGAGAGAGAGAGAGACATTTAGTAAGAGACAGACAGCGAGAGAGAGACACATTTAGTGAGAGAGAGAGACAGAGAGAGACATTTAGTAAGAGACAGACAGCGAGAGAGAGACACATTTAGTGAGAGAGAGAGACAGAGAGAGACATTTAGTAAGAGACAGACAGCGAGAGAGAGACACATTTAGTGAGAGAGAGAGAGAGAGAGACATTTAGTAAGAGACAGACAGCGAGAGAGAGACACATTTAGTGAGAGAGAGAGAGAGAGACATTTAGTAAGAGACAGACAGCGAGAGAGAGACACATTAAGTGAGAGAGAGACACAGAGAGATGTTATGCCTTACTCTATGTTTACACACTGAACCGTGGAAGCCCCCCTAAACCCCTGACCGCCCCCAACCATTTGTCTGCAGAGAGGTGTGGCATTTGCATACCTCTTTCTGATTGGTTCTCGGGAGGGTGGGTACATAATAATAAACAGAAGCTATAACCAGTCCAGGATGTCCCAGGGGTCTGTATAACGCATACCTCTGCCGTAGTGTTGGGGAGTGTGGGGTGGGGGTGGAGGTGGTGGTGTCGGGGGTCTGTTCTGTCTGGGGCTGTTCCTTCCTGTCCTACCACCACCACCACCACTGCCACCACCACCACTGCCACCACTGCTGCTGCTGCTGCTCGGCGTACGTGGATCCCCAGCTGCTGCTACATCAGCACGGCCTGCGCTCATTATCCACGCCGCCTCGGCGCGAGAGGAGGGGAAAGTAGAGCAGAGATCATTAGTGATTTGGTCGAGAGTGATTTGTTTTGTTCTACAAGTTGTTTTGCACATTGTGTTTGTAGTGGGAACGAGGTTTTTTCCTCCTCCCCGACTCCCCATTAGTTTTAACATTTAATGTTGCCATTAATCAAATGTGGCACTTGCTCCTGCGTCGGCAAGACTGGAGCCGTGCGTCTTCTTAAGGAGTGCCACTTCTGTCATACATCCTTGGCATGTGCGTGCGTGCGTGTGTGTGCGAGAGCGAGTGCGAGAGCGAGTGCGTGTACCTGAGCCCGTCGTGCTCGCGAGACAGAACCCCGAGCACGATGTGTGTGAGTCAGCAGGCTCCTGAGCGAGAACATGCTGATGTATGATTTTAGCAGGAGATACGAGCGGTTAGAGGACACACGCTTGCACAACCAAAATAAACACTTGGCCCGTTCCAGAGACCGCCTGTCCTGCCAGCCACCATCTCACATTTGGCTATAAATACAAAAAAAAGTTGGCCGTGCCAGCCTGCGGGGTGGGAGATTTGGTTTCAGGAACAAAAAATTAATAAAATAATAAATAAAATAATAAATAAATACATAAATAGGGGTTTAAACCTAGAAAGTCACAGTTGATCAGTAATACATTAATTTTTATTATCTTTGTGTGTTAATATTAATGAAAACTCAGAGATATTGCATGTGGGTCAGTGTATTAGGATGGCACACTGCTGTGATTTCTGTGTGGTCTCCATGGATGTGTCTCAAACCTAGTGAGTGTGTAAGTAGGCTGTCTAGGTAGGGAGCTGTGTAAGTAGCAGTGTTCTCTCCTCATCTCTCCTCATAAAACAGATTACTGAGACGCTCTAGTTAGAGAGAGACTGCGTCACGGCTTGTTCCGACCCATTGCAGCACGCCACCGGTGGTTTAGCTGGTTGCTAAGCTACCAGCCGGCATCCAAAACAATAGCCCGAGACTTAAAAAAACTGCTAAATGGTGAACGACTTGTTACAAAGTTGTCAATAAAATACTGTTTTGTGTGATTATATTACAAGAAACACATTAATGGCACATTGGATGGCTCTAGTGTGTATATGTGTGGGTGTTTCACTGCCCCCTAGTGTGTATGTTCACTAGTGTGTGTGTGTATGTGGGTGTTTCACTGCCCCCTAGTGTGTATGTTCACTAGTGTGTGTATATGTGGGTGTTTCACTGCCCCCTGGTGCGTATGTTTATTAGTGTGTGTGTATATGTGGTTGTTTTACTGCCCCTTAGTGTGTATGTTTACTAGTGTGTATGTGTGAGTATTTCACTGCCCCCTAGTGTGTATGTTCACTAGTGTGTGTGTATGTGGGTGTTTCACTGCCCCCTAGTGTGTATACTCACTAGTGTGTGTGAATATATGGGTGTTTTACTGCCCCCTAGTGTGTATGTTCACTAGTGTGTATATATGTGTGTGTTTCACTGCCCCTAGTGTGTTTGTTTACTAGTGTGTGTATATGTGGGTGTTTCACTGCCCCTAGTGTGTATGTTCACTTGCGTGTGTGTGTGTATATGTGGGTGTTTCACTGCCCCCTAGTGTGTATATTCACTCATGTGTGTATATGTGGGTGTTTCACTGCCCCCTAGTGTGTATGTTCATAAGAGTGTGTGTATATGTGGGTGTTTCACTGCCCCCTAGTGTGTATATTCACTAGTGTGTGTGTATATGTGGGTGTTTCACTGCCCCCCTCCTAGTGTGTATGTTCACTAGTGTGTGTGTATTTGTGGGTGTTTCACTAGTATGTGTGTATATGTGTGTGTTTCATTGCCCCTAGTGTGTATGTTCACTAGTGTGTGTGTATATGTGGGTGTTTCACTGCCCCTGGTGCGTATGTTCATTAGTGTGTGTGTATATGTGGGTGTTTCACTACCCCCTAGTGTGTATGTTCACTAGTGTGTGTGTATATGTGGGTGTTTCACTGCCCCCTAGTGTATGTGTTCACTAGTGTGTGTGTATATGTGGGTGTTTCACTGTCCCCTAGTGTGTTTGTTCACTAGTGTGTGTGTATATGTGAGTGTTTCACTGCCCCCTAGTGTGTATATTCACTAGTGTGTGTATATGTGAGTGTTTCACTGCCCCCTAGTGTGTATATTCACTAGTGTGTGTGTATATGTGGGTGTTTTACTGATGGATGGATGTCAAATTTCGCTGTGTGCAAACACAAGTGACAGAATAATTCTAAACTAAACTTCAGAACTAAAACCATACTGTCCGTCCATGTCCCCCAGTAAGCTGTCCCTCTCCTTACTGTAAGCTGTACATCCTGCTGTGCTTAAAGCTCTGACCAGTTGGGGTCAGATAGCCGTCACGTCCAGGTCAGCTGTGAGATGCAGGTTAGCTCCAATTAGCCAGTGGTAGCATACTGTTCTCGAATTGGCCCTATTTTTAGACAAGGTTGAACACTGGGGTGCCACAGGGGCCTCATTTAGGTCCAATCATGTTTTCCCACACTTGCCTGCGTACGTACATACGCAGCTGGTTCCTCCGGCTAGAGGCCTGGAGTTGCGGGAGCGGCGCTCGCTCGGTTAGTAAAAGAAGGGGGAGTGAAAAAAAGGGGGTCCTTAAAGTACATATTCCTCCTGTTGGCCTCTCTTATGCACTTGCGTAAATGCTTTGAAAGAGCCGGGAGAGGACATTAGCGAGTGGAAGCGTTTAGGCTCATTTATAACTCCCCAGTGAGAGATGTGGGAGTTGAAGCTTTCAAATGGAGGCTGACAGTTTGAGCATAAAGTTTAACCGAGCTAACTTTCGCTCGCTCGTGCGCTTTTTTCCCCTCGGATGGCGGCGGCGACGGCGGCGGCGGCTTCGGGAAACTTTCTTAAAAGTCTCTCGGAGACTCTTGATTGGTTCTGGCTTAAATACATCAAACTGCCACCAGCGCCGACTGCTTTTAAAGCAAAGGTCACTTGACGTTTCATCAATTTAGCATTCCGCTCTCTTTTTTTTTCTTCCTTTATTTTGTGGGAGAAGGGAACGGGGATTATACGTTGGAGAGAGACAGAAAGAGAGAGAGATGGAGAGAGAGGGAGAAAGAGGCACGGCGGTCTGTGGAGACACAGGCTCCTAGCGCCTGGCTAATAAGTGTGAGATACAGCGCAGTCATCCACGACGCTCCGGCTAACGGGCGCTAACACCTATTACCAGCCGCGCAATTGGAAAATCGGTGTGTTGTGGTAAAAGGCGATTGTTTAAGGTCGAGGGGAAGTTGGAGAGAGAGAGTGAGAGAAAGGAGAAAAGAAAGTGAAAGGTGTTGCCGGCGCCACGCAGCCCCCGGGGGGGCCGCGCGGTCCGTTCCTAATAACGCTAAGATGGCCGGCGCTTCTGCCATCTGTCCTGCTAGAGTGGCCCCCGGGGAGGGCGCGAGGAGAGAAGGGGAAGCAAGGCCAGGATTGGGAGGGACTAAGCAGGTGGTTGTGGTCAGTAGATCTGTGGTTTTACTGGAGCGGGCGTCCAGTATTTTTCTGCTATTAGTTTCCTTCGAGTGGATAAACTCTTTCTAGGC
Source organism: Megaleporinus macrocephalus (assembly GCA_021613375.1). Classification (NCBI taxonomy): domain Eukaryota; kingdom Metazoa; phylum Chordata; class Actinopteri; order Characiformes; family Anostomidae; genus Megaleporinus; species Megaleporinus macrocephalus. The sequence goes on along the minus strand of CM038720.1, from coordinate 9,264,812 downwards.
TGTATGAGGGATTGAATGTGTGTCGTCTGGCAGCTCCGTAATAAGCTTCTTGGAAGTTTGTCCACTCTAAAGCAATCTAAGCAAAGCCCCCCGGGCAGTTATTTCCAGCTATACAACACTCCTCTACTTGAATGTGGAGAGACCTATAAACTCCAAAATGAAAGCTAGCCTGTCGTTTCCAAAGTACTTGTGGAATCGCTGCTTAAATCTGGCAAAAACCTACAAGGTGACCAACCAGGTGACCGTCTCCTCCCAAAACACTGAGTGCTTTTTTTTAAATCTCTCTTCGTCTGGCTTTAGCAGCGGCGTCATGTTTATGCTGCTAGCTTGGCAGCAGTGGCAGTGTATCCAGTGCCTCCATGAGAGGCTATTTATAGGAGAAATACAGTCACTATGACATAACAGCTAATCCACAAGGTCACGGTGAAGGCCATGAGATCGTCAACAATGAGGATTTTTCCATAAAACCGCACCGTGACTCGGCTAGGCTAGCCTGAGTGCGCCAATTAGGCCTAACTAACTAAACAAACTATGTGATTCAGACCATTTTATAAACTTTTTGGACTACTTGCTTTGTCTGGTTTAGGTTTGGTGCACAGCCCTTCTTTTTGTTGTTGCTAGCTGCTGTAGCCTTTAGCGTGCTAATTAGCAAGCTAGCAAAATAAAGGGTGGTAAAGTAGTCCAACTTTGATGATGTTGTTAGAAATGTGAAATTTAGCTAAACTATTGCTGATAAGCATTTAAATGTTTTCTGTCAGTGCATAGATTCTCATACTTGTTGAAGGAAATGAGCATGTCTGATAAGGGAATCTGTGTGGAAGTAGCATGTACACTATCGCTCAAAAGTTTGGGATCACAGTGAAATGTTCTTGTTTTCAATGGAGTATCTTCCTTCCTTAACACAACAATGGACTTGTTAGTATGGTGGTGTAGTGGTTAGTACGGTGGTGTATGGTGGTGTAGTGGTTAGTACGGTGGTGTAGTGGTTAGTATGGTGGTGTAGTGGTTAGTACAGTGGTGTAGTGGTTAGTATGGTGGTGTAGTGGTTAGTACGGTGGTGTAGTGGTCAGTACGGTGGTGTAGTGGTTAGTATGGTGGTGTAGTGGTGGTGTAGTGGTTAGTATGGTGGTGTAGTGGTTAGTACGGTGGTGTAGTGGTTAGTACGGTGGTGTAGTGGTTAGTACGGTGGTGTAGTGGTTAGTACGGTGGTGTAGTGGTTAGTACAGTGGTGTAGTGGTGGTGTAGTGGTTAGTATGGTGGTATAGTGGTTAGTACAGTGTTGTAGTGGTTAGTACGGTGGTGTAGTGGTTAGTACGGTGGTGTAGTGGTTAGTACGGTGGTGTAGTGGTTAGTATGGTGGTGTAGTGGTTAGTACGGTGGTGTAGTGGTTAGTATGGTGGTGTAGTGGTTAGTATGGTGGTGTAGTGGTGGTGTAGTGGTTAGTATGGTGGTGTAGTGGTTAGTACGGTGGTGTAGTGGTTAGTACGGTGGTGTAGTGGTTAGTACGGTGGTGTAGTGGTTAGTATGGTGGTGTAGTGGTCAGTACGGTGGTGTAGTGGTTAGTATGGTGGTGTAGTGGTTAGTAGGGTGGTGTAGTGGTCAGCACTGTCTCCTCCCAGTAAGATGATCTGGGTTGGATTACCGGTCTGGGTGGTTCTGTGTGGAGTGTGTATGTTCTCCCCGTGCTTGAGTGGGTTTCCTCCGGGTACTCCGGTTTTCACAGCCCAATCACATGCAGTTAGGATGATTGGTAACACATTACCTATAGGTGTGAGAGTGTGATTGAGTGTTGGCCACGCGATGGACTGGCGAACTGTCCATGGTGTACCCCGCCTACGCCCGATAACGCTGGTGTTGGCTCCAGACCCCCGTGACCCGGACTAGCAGGATTAAGTGGCAGATAATGGATGGATGGATAAATACACACTGGAAGGTTGACAGAAAGGCCTGCAGACGGGCATTGTGCTTGTTTTGGCTAAGAGAGGGGGCTGAGGCTATCTACTGACCACTACTGACCAACCTAGCTTTACAGAATGCTGCTGTATGAGCTCCTTTCCGTCCGCATCGTTTTATTACACCGCATCACTTTATCCGCTATCCATATATGACATTTGGCGTGTGCTGGTAGTAGACGGCTCTTTACATTGTGTGACGATTTAACGATCAATGGATGCATGGAAATGCTCTGGTTCCATTAGCTTACACACTGAAAGTAAAGTTGCTATAACAACCACTAAATCATTAATCATTAGGCCTCAGGCCTTGGCCGCTAGGCTATCGAGACTATTTGAGACCCTTCTTACTTTATTTCTAAAAGGCTATTGCTATTTTCAATATGCTAACCAGGCCTGTGTTTAAGCTTTCCAGTACTTGGTTGATGTAGTTAACAGTTTGGATTGAACTCTACATTCACCTTGTTTTGCTTTTCATCAGATTTCAACATTAGCGAGCATTTGAGCAAAGTGAAAGATATTTATATAAATTTCTTGGTCAACTGTCATCCAAGCAGCTGTGAGATTAGCTCAGATTAGCTGGTGGTAGCAGCTGCTCTCACTTCTTGGCTGTGTTTTTTTAGAGCATGTTGGAAGTCAGCTGATTATTCCCATTGGAAAGTGTTAGAAGTAAAAAAACACTGTTAACTCTTCGATGCACAAGCTAAGCAAACCCCTACTAATGTACAACATGGCTCAAACTTGACCCGTATTCATTTCCTATGTTATTGTATGTATTGCTGAGTATCTCTTTGGTTTATCTATTAAAGTCAGGTCACTTAATGTTCCAAGTGTTCATTAAAAACCTTGTTTATGTACTTCATAAAGAAAAATAGTGTTATAAACATGTTCCTGACTGCAAATGTTTAAGTCCAGAGTTCCTATCAAACTCCATAGTGAACACATAAGGGCAGTGATACAAAAATACAAAAAAAAAGATTTTTATTAAATAAGTAAAATAATCAGGATTTGTGTACAAAAACATGTACATTGAGGAATTCATGGCTGATAAAATGGATATAGATATAGAAGATAGCATCTCTGGTTGGGCCTTCAAGTGTTCAAGTACATATTCATGCTTTGAGCCTTCGGTTATGTGCATGAAGGTATTAGCAGGTGCCCATTCGTAACAAGCTTGTGGCCAGACAGCGAGATCTGTACATGAGTCTGGACAGACACAGGGTTGAGTTTCACCCCCCACTTCCCTCCCCCACGCTGGTCAACCATCCAGCCTCATGGATATCAGTGCGTGGGAGGTCCAAGAAATAGGGCTTTTAGCTGGGAGGTGAAGATGGGATGATGATAGAGAGAGAGAAAGAGAGGAAGATAGAGAGATGGTTTATTTCGACATTGTGTAGTGTATTCCCCTCCTGCTCCGGCTCTAACTCTCCATCAATAACTGTAACAAAGACGTCAGGCTCCATATCTGCTGGATCCCTCAACATCTGCCGTAGTGGGGCTGGCTACGGGAGCTGGGAGAATAGGAGATGAAAGATTTGCGTGCATATGTTTTCTGCTGTGGATGCGTGTGCGCGCGCTCCGGGGGGGCGTCTCATAAAGCGGGGACGTCTCGGAAAGCTGGACCACTTCAAATGAAACTGTGCCTCGCATCTCTCTTCCTATTGGACGGGCTTAAAGGGGCATTCTGGCCCTACAGCTAGCACTGAATGGGTGGCGAGGTGTGCGCAGCAGCTCACTATTGAATGTATCATTTCTTATGTTCTCATTCGTTCTCTCACTACAGTACCCAGCATGCATCACACGAATACATCACACTGCCGTTGGGAATCCCTGTGGTGTCAACTAACCGAGCCACTCAGCTGTAAGCAGAGAAGCACAACAAGCTAGTGCCGTCAAAGCAGTCATAGAAGAAGCAGCGATCTTGTCGTTTCACTGTACCATTAGCTTTTAGCAAGAGAAGTAAAGCCAACCTGAGGTCTGTAGGTAGCCAAACTAACGTGGGTCCTCATCGTCTGAGTCTACTCTGGCTCTGGAAATCCATTCCCTTCATCATGATAATGATCTGAAGACAGATCCCCCAGTTTTTTATGGCTGCGATGTGATATGCAGCTTCCTAGCAAAGATGCCAGATGGCGTATTCTTTAATCCACAGCCAGAGCTTGTTAGGTGTTTAGCGTTTTTTCTACATTCTCTTGGTAAAAAAATCAAAAAGCCCACACCCGACAGCAGTTTTACTCAGTTCCAAAGTTTCTCCCACCTTCAGGAGGCATCATCAGAAGGTGGTTTCATGAGGTTCCAACCACAGCATCATACTCTAGAGGCTTCTGTAGCACAGCTGTAGGACACAAGTGGATGTAGGACGTGACTATGTGCCGTTTTGGCTTAAGCCTTTAAACTACTAGCCTCAAAGCTGTTACAGAATAGTTCATAGTTTTAATTTTATAGTTTTCATTTATTATTCAGTTGCCATAGATTGTGACCACAACAACATATTAGTAAATCATGGTTAATAGGCTATTGTATGGCTATTATATTATTATTGTAACTACAAGAATGGTTGCACAGCTTTATTTAGGGCCCATATCCATCATAATTTAGGGTTTATGAACCTCTTTTTTATCTGCTTTAGGCTATTTCTGTTACTGTACCTTTAAGAGTGATATATGTGAATGAGCTCTGACTGAGACAGTCTTTATAACTTCAGCGTGAACGGAAGGGGCTAAACCTTTGTTGGCTCGATAGATGGATGTGTTTTGTTATCTGTGACATCACAAATACAATGAATTAAAAAAGGAGCAACTAAATTTCCATATATGTGAACAAGTGAACAATTAAGTGAAGGTTGTTTTTTCCATGATATTGGCCCTTTAAAGCGCCTACAGATCTGGAGCTGTGATTGGTCGAAATGCTTACTGGTTTGTGAAGATCATAATAGCACTCATTAAACTCACTGAACTCATTTTCCCTATTAACAAAGCAGTCCAGGCTAAGGCTGTCCTTATAACATCAGCGCACACGGATGGGGCTAAACCTTTGTTGGCTCAATAGACGGATGCGTGTTGTTATCTGTGACATCACAAAAACAATGAATTAAAAAAAGGAGCAGCTACATTTCCATACATGGACTGAGAAGTGCGTGGTATGTTTTGAAACCTTGCATCATATAATATGGTAGCCTTTAAAAACAAGTAAACAATTAAGTGAAGGTTGTTTTTTCCATGATATTGGCCTTTAAAGCACCTACAGATCTGGAGCTGTGATTGGTCGAAATGCTTACTGGTTTGTGAAAATCATAATAGCACTCATTAAACTCACTGAACTCATTTTCTCTATTAACAAAGCAGTCCAGGCTAAAACTGTCCTTATAACATCAGCGCACACAGATGGGGCTAAACCTTTGTTGGCTCAATAGACGGGCGTGTGTTGTTATCTGTGACATCACAAAAACTATGAATTAAAAAAGGAGCAGCTAAATTTCCATATATGGACTGTATGGATTGAGAAGTGTGTGGTATGTTTTGAAACATTGCATTACACAATATTGTACCCTTTAAAAACAAGTGAACGTTCAAGTGAAGGTTGGTTTTCCATGATATTGGCCCTTTAAAGCGCTTACAGATCTCGAGCTGTGATTGGTTGAAAAGCTTACTGGTTTGCAAAGATCATGATAGCACTGAACTCACTGAACTCATTTGCCCCATTGACAAAGCAGTCCAGGCTAACGCTGTCCTTATAACATCAACGCACACGGATGGGGCTAAACCTTTGTTGGCTCAATAGACAGACGTGTGTTGTTATCTGTGACATCACAAAAACAATGAATTAAAAAAAGGACTAGCCAAATTTCCATACATGGACTGAGAAGTGCGTGGTGTGTTTTGAAACCTTGCATCATATAATATGGCACCCTTTAAAAACAAGTGAACATTCAAGTGAAGGTTGTTTTTCCATGATATTGGCCCTTTAAAGCGCCTACAGATCTGGAGCTGTGATTGGTCGAAAAGCTCACTGGTTTGCAAAGATCACTTTAGCAGTGACCAAGCAATGGATGGCACAGCCCTGTTGTGAAACAGCCCTAAGTGTCTGGTTGGCGGTTGGCGGTAGGCCTCTGAGTGCGTGTGTGCTGCCGGCGAACACAGAGGTCACTCTGTCTGTCTGTGAGGCAGTCTCGTCTCGGTGCTGCCCCCGTGAGGCCAGTAGACGTAGCGTGCCGTGGCATTGAATGTGACCTTGTGCTGGCATGTGAACACTTGCACTGCGACGGCGGGACTCTCCGGTGGCGAGGGCAGGTGTGTGTTAACCCCTCTCCCGGAGTCTGTGTCTCCCTCCTCTCGAGCCTCAGCCAGACAGATGGCTCCCGGTGGCTGATTTGTTGGTCGTCAAAAGCGGCTCGTGTGCTGGAGATAAGAGAGCAAGAGCCGGATTCACCTTTCCACATAGTTTTATATCTTGTGCAGACATGGGGTCGTATATATTTATATATATATTTATATATTTATGTCTAGCAAGTACCATCCTTCAGTCATCCAGTCAAAACAACCATTAAGCACAGACTACACATTTTTCACCACATAAACATGAGATGATACAGAGAAATGTTAAAGTCCTGACAGGCCCAGCAAGACTGCCCCCATCAGAGGGGTCAAATGACCAGCAGAGATATTTCTGAGGGGATTAGATGCGTTTCCACCAGCCTCCGTTTCCACCTCATACATGCTTCGGTTTCCACCTCAGATATTGTACCCCCTTGATGTAGGTGGTCGTCATATGGATGCCTCTTGAAACTGAAGGAGATGAATTTCAGTTCAGAAGAAGTCTGCAATGTTTTATGTCACCCTTCGGTGCTGGATTTGGACCCTCAATGGAGGTGATACCAAAGTTAGTACCACCAAATGCAAGTTAATCAGTAAGAACAGCATATATGATTAGAACAGATGTAAATAATCATACATACAATACTAAGTACCATGAATATCTTATTGTGAAAGAAGTAGATCAGATCTTGAGCTCCAGTCTGAAGAACAAAGTGTAGTTCCAGATTTCTCCTGGACGCCCCAGACATTGTATGAATGTATTCAGTTCCTTCAGCAGTAATCTTGATTTAGCTTAATGAAGTACTGAGCAGTCAAAGCAGGTATTAGATGAGAACTGTAAATAATACTGGGTTGTTTCCACAAGGAGAAGCTTGGAAAGGGTTAAGTAAACACACTGAGGTATGTAAAAGCTCTACTTACTGTATTAATACTGTTTGAATATTTCGAAAATAGTGTTCTGCTGAGCCAAGAAAAGTTTCCCGTCTGAAAAAAGTTTTTTTCTTAAAATATATAAAAATGTCCCCAAGTGCCTCAAACTTTTGCACAGAGCTGTATAAAGAATTGAATATAAAAAGTCCTGGGAAAAGAAGTGAGAGGAGTTTCCAAACCTGGAGCTGAAAATATCAACATACAGAGAAAATGGGACCCCTAATAACCACCTGGAAGACCTAGCTGTCTCCATCAGATGAACAGCCAGAGAAGAAAATTAAGCTTCTTTCACTGTGAGAACTCACCCCCAGTGCTATGGGTCTGAAAGGACGAGAAGCTAGACTAGAACATTGAAGCTGGACGTCTGGGAGTGAAGTTCCATGAACTGATGAGAACTCCTGAGGTGTGGAAAAATGTCCCTGAAGACATTTTGATATAAGTGAAAGTGAATGTGGAATATTCAGGCCTCCTATGAGCCCTGATCTAAATACTATTGAATATCTTTGCAAGGAGCTGAAACATGCAGTCTGGAGAGGCACCTTCAAATCTGAGGGTTCCATCAGTTCTGGTGTAGTGGTTAGTACGGTGGTGTAGTGTTTAGTACTGTGGTGTAGTGGTTATTACGGTGGTGCAGTGGTTAGTATGGTGGTGTAGTGGTTAGTACGGTGGTGTAGTGGTTAGTATGGTGGTGTAGTGGTCAGTACGGTGGTGTAGTGTTTAGTACTGTGGTGTAGTGGTTAGTATGGTGGTGTAGTGGTTAGTATGGTGGTATAGTGGTTAGTATGGTGGTGTAGTGGTTAGTAAGGTGGCGTAGTGGTCAGTACGGTGGTGTAGTGTTTAGTACTGTGGTGTAGTGGTTATTACGGTGGTGTAGTGGTTAGTATGGTGGTGTAGTGATTAGTATGGGGGTGTAGTGGTTAGTATGGTGGTGTAGTGGTTAGTATGATGGTGTAATGGTTAGTACGGTGGTGTAGTGGTTAGTATGGTGGTGTAGTGATTAGTATGGGGGTGTAGTGGTTAGTACGGTGGTGTAGTGGTTAGTACGGTGGTGTAGTGGTTAGTATAGAGGTGTATGGTGGTGTATGGTGGTGTAGTGGTTAGTATGGTGGTGTAGTGGTTAGTATGGTGGTGTAGTGGTTAGTAAGGTGGTGTAGTGGTTAGTATGGTGGTGTAGGGGTTAGTATGGTGGTGTAGTGGTTAGTACGGTGGTGTAGTGGTTAGTATGGTGGTGTAGTGGTTAGTATGGTGGTGTAGTGGTTAGTACGGTGGTGTAGTGGTAAGTACGGTGGTGTAGTGGTTAGTATGGTGGTGTAGTGGTTAGTATGGTGGTGTAGTGGTTAGTACGGTGGTGTAGTGGTTATTATGGTGGTGTAGTGGGTAGTACGGTGGTGTAGTGGGTAGCATGGTGGTACATTACAGTCCAAAGACATGCATGTTAGGTTGATCGTTCACTCTAAATTGCCTGTAAGTGTGAGCGTGTGCGTGAGTGTGTGTTGGCCATGCGATGGACGGGCGACCTGTCCCTGGTGACGCTGGGATTGGCAGAAGTACCTTAAATGGGCACACAGTCTTTCTCTATAGCAGGGGTAATTAATTAGAGTTCAGTAACGTCCAGTAAGAGAAGGCCAGGGTCTGGACCTCATCATTTCTAACTAGTGTTATGATTCAGTGCCATATCCATAGGTGTGAGCGTGTGTGTTTGTGTATTGGCCATGCAATGTACTGGCAAGCTGTGTACCCAGCCTTCACCCGATGACGCCCAATGACGCTCCCCCGTGACCTCGACTAGTGGGATAAAGCAGATGATAAATGGATGAGGCTGCTGTGTAATTTTTAAATACTTATTTCTGAAAAATGAATCACTTAATAGCCGTGTTGACTGAAAATGAACCAAACGGCGGATCTACTATATGCATTTTTTTTTTTTAGGCTTTTCTTTTTTTTAGACGTTTGGAAAACACCAGCTGTCCTTTACAGTGTGTGAACACTTTATGACAAATTGGATCAACAGAAAGTGTGTTTAAATTGCATTAGCAGATGTTTAGTGAAGATTTTTTTTTCCCTTCTAGAGTTGCTGAGAGACACAAAGCTTTCTCACAGCGATAACATGGACCTGCCTGTTTGCTTTACGGTGGTTCTAATTCTAAACCTGATAG
>CM038720.1:9192961-9250461 GCA_021613375.1 Megaleporinus macrocephalus | reverse complement strand
AGCTTCTCTAGCACATTTCACATCAGACCACTCGGAATATGTTTGAAAGAATCTGTGGAATTCCCGCCTTAATTAGGCTAACAGCGTGCCTGTCGGAAATGAAATTAAGATGACACCGCGTCCGCACTGTTTACACTGTTGAAGTACTGCCACGGTAACGACGCCTTCGTTCCAGCACATGTGGCCAAATTCAGCTCACATGCCGACTCTCTTTCAGCGAAGGAGAGAAGGAAGGAGCGCTAGCAGATTTCCAGGTACATCTCGATTCTGTTCTGTAGCTGATTTCATGGTAAACGCCGCGGTTCAGAAGCAGATCCTGGTCGTCAGATCTCTGTAAACAGCTTCTTCAAAGTGCATGATTTAGCAGGTGGGGGATGTTTGAAATGTATGAAGAACTGGCGGTTTGGCGCTGTATTCTCAGACCACCGTTCACGGTCTATAAATGATGCACGCTAGCAGTCAAAAGTATTCCTAACTGAATGTGTTCAATTCATTTTGATCTAAAGGCTTGCAAATGCTTGAAATTCTATTTCTTAGACAAATAGCTACGTTTGAATGTGTTTCCATTTTAATAATAATAAAAATAATGATAATAATAATAATAGAAATAGAAATAATGATGTGTGCAATACTGTGCAAAAGTCAGAGACCACACTTATTTAATTCTTAATCGAAACTGAACATCAAGCACAAGCTGTTCATTTTTCATTGGGCGAAGGTGGTGAGCGTGCGAGATATTATCTAGGCTATTAGTGTTAATGTGTTTAGGAACATCTCAATAACCTTCATTAAAGTAAATGGGATGGTGTTTAAAGTGAACTACTAGAATAGATTTGCGTGCCTAAACGTCCTAGAGCATATTTTTTCTCAGCAAGATGATCCGGGTTGGATCCTGACTCACTTTATTCTCTGACTCGCTTTATTCTCTGACTCGCTTTATTCTCCGACTCGCCTTATTCTCGGATCTGGGTTGGATTCCCAGTCCGGGCTGTTCTGTGTGGAGTGTGTATGGTCTCCGGTTTCCTCCCACAGTCCAAACACATATATGTTAGGTTGATCAGTCACTCTAAATTGCCTGTAGGTGTGAATGTGAGTGGGTGCTTTTGAAAAATTATTCTCTGACTCGCTTTATTCTCTGACTCGCTTTATTCTCTGACTCGTTTTATTCTCTAACTTGCTTTATTCTTGGACTCACTTTATTGTCAGACTCGCTTTATTCTCCGACTCGCCTTATTCTCAGACCTTTTTTTCTCTGACTCGCTTTATTCTCCGACCCACTTTATTCTTTGACTCACGTTATTCTCCGACTCGCTTCATTCTATGACTCTTTTTATTCTCTGACTCCCTTTATTTTCAGACTCACTTTAATCTCCGTCTCACTTTATTCTCTGATCCGCTTTATTCTCCGACTCGCTTTATTTTCGGACTCACTTTAATCTCTGACTCAATTTATTCTCTTACTCGCCTTATTCTCTTACTCGCCTTATTCTCTGATTAGCTTTAATCTCTGACTCACTTTTTTCTCTGACTCTCTTTATTTTCTGACTCGCTTTAATCTCCGTCTCACTTTATTCTCTGACTCGCTTTATTCCCTGACTCTCTATATTCTCTGACACTCTTTATTCTCCGACTCGCTTTATTCTCAGACTCGCTTTATTCTCCGACTCGCTTTATTCACCGACTCACTTTATTCTCCGACTCACTTTATTCTCTGACTCTCTTTATTCTCTGACTCTCTTTATTCTCTGACTCTCTTTATTCTCTGACTCGCTTTATTCTCCGACTCGCTTTATTTTCCGATTCACTTTATTCTCCGACTCACTTTATTCTCTGACCTGCCTTATTCTTAGACTCACTTTATTCTCAGACTCGCTTTATTCTCTGACTCGCTTTATTTTCTGACTCGCTGTATTTACTGACTCGCTTTATTCTCAGACTCACTTTAATCTCTGACTCACCTTATTCTCTGACTTGCTTTATTCTGTGACTCGCTTTATTCACTGACTCACTTTATTCTCCGAACACTGCTTCTCGCTTCATACCTCACCTGTGTGCGCCGCACTCCTGAATCTGAACAGATCTGATTGGCTAAGCTGCATCTTTAGTGGTTTTACAACGCACGTGATTGGTCTGTGAGGTTACTGCGCCGCAAAGCCCGTATACCATCTGAAAAATTCAATCCTTCTCAGTAGTTTATCAGTTTGGGTCCGCATTGGACAACGTCTGGGTCCGAAACGCGGTCCGCCTATGAGTGACCTCTGCTCTAGTGACCCATCTGGAATCGGTGCGTCCGATCAAAAAGCTATAATCGGAATAAAAATAATATAAATCTAATAACAAGATACTACAATCATAATAACAGCAGGCGCGACCAAACTTTTGACCGGCGCGGTATATCACTCGGTCCTACAAAGCGGCCTGCCGGCGGAAACCTCGCGCAGCAGCCGCCTCCTCGCACATCTCCTCTTTGTATGTGTGTCACTCATCTCCATAACACAGCTGCTCTTGAATATAGAGATGATGTTTATGATGATGAAGTGCGTGCGAGAGCGCGCGCTCGCATTAGCAGGTGCTGCCGAACTCGGCGGCCGGAATAAACAAGCGGGGGACGAGCGTGCGGCCATTCATCCGGACTTGTTTTGCTTTGTGTTGTCGCGGTGAGGCCGCTATTAACGCCCCGGCGGCGGCAGATCATTTCCCCTCTTTTTGAGGCGCCGCCACGCAGGATGTGGTGCATGTTTTTTTTCTTGGCCGGGAAGAAAGGGTTAAGCTTTTATTTCATAAATATGGAGTGGAGGGGGGTGAAGAAAAAAAAAAAGAAAAGAAAGAAAGAAAGAAAGTCCCACGGTCAGCGACACGTTTCAGATCCGGGCGAGTGGCGCATTACCATAAAAACGAGAGCTTGTTATACAGTGAAATTTCAATGAAGGGAACACAAAATGCGTTTAATGAAATTCAGATGCCAGAGACCGGGTCCCCATGAATCTCATTAAAAAGGGCCCTTTGTGTTGTTTTCCCATCTCCTCTGCTCTTTGTGGAGTGAGCCTCTCCGCTGTTTCTAATAATGTCGGAGATTTTCATCGTTGGCCCCCGTTTCAAAAAGACAATGTCGGCTCTGCCCACACGTTCGGGGCTCTGATGGTTTTCCGGGCCTTAGGATTCAGAGAGGATCCCGATACTTCTCCGGATCCGCTGCTGATAAGTCCGCATTGTGCTTCACAGTGATGACCCCTGCCGCTCTTTCTACTTACTGAAGGCTTAAAAAGTGACCAGCTCTTGCCCACCATAAGCTTTCTCTGTCCGGACTGGGCGTATGTACATGCTGGATGTGCTGTGGTGTGAAACATGTGGCATGATAGCCCCGCCCACTGAGTGCTCACTGGTGAGGCAGTGGGTTTAAAAAGTGATTTTTCTTTTATTATTTTTATTTTTTTAATTCCTCTTCTTTATTGTCTGTGAGGCCTGGCATAAATAACTAAATAAAATAAAATAAAAAATACAAACATTAACAATAATAGGCTTTAAAAAAAACCCTTATTATCATTCCGATTGCGAAAATTGCCATCGGCTAAACAAAAAAAAAAAAACCTAACATGAACCAACTTTAATTTTTCTACTTCATTCGAACATGACAGCTGCCATTTACATGGTGTAAAAGTTTCATGATGAACGGACCAATAGAAACGCTCCAAAACGCACCTGCAAACAATTCTGGTTCCATTGACTTACATTAAAAGTAAAGACAGTTTTTGGCCTCTCCTGTAAAGTTGCAGTTTTGGAGGTGCTTGTTTTTTTTTTTTTTTGGACAGCGACGATATCCTCTACAAGGTATCAACTTAAATATCATTGCTGCCCAAGAAACACCCATAACGCCAAAATAGCAGCTTTACATTAGAGGCCAAAAACTGTCCTTACTTTTAATGTAAGTCAATGGAACCAGAATCTTTTGGGAATTTTTGAGCATTTCTATTGGTCCATCAATTATGAAGTTTTCACACGATACACACAGCAGTTAATGGACAATGGACATGTTTTTCTTTGGAAAGCGACAGTATGTTAGTTCTCTGGACATGCTAGTGCACATGCGAAAGTTATAATAATAATAATAATAATAATAATAATAATAATAATAATAATAATAATAATAATAATAATCTAATATTGTTATATTTTAACGGCCATTTAAGCAAAATACCCCATAACTGGTTTTAAGGTTTAGGTGCCATGTTTGTTGCCCCAATTTTATGTCTTCCAGTATATAAACAGTGATTGTGCATTAAAAACTGTGTTCTGTTTAGAGGGTGTGTTAACTGAGGGACTTTAACTAATGAACAAAAGTGCTCAGGTTAATCATGGACGCCCAAACATTTCATGTGCGACGTCTCCACCTACTTTTTACGTGATCCTACCATGTTTGCTGTGGCTGACCCTCAATGGTACGCATGAAGAAGTGAAATCCATTTCACATTTTCTGATAGACACAATCCATGAACCCTGCTTTTAGACTCAAGTGCTGGTTGGTAGAATTTGTTTGATTGGCGTCTGGAACTGCCACAAGAGCCAAAGTACCACTGTGCCTCTGCAGGCTTTGACTAGAAAAGTATCACAGTGGATTTTGGTCTACATATCATTCACAGAAGCTTATATATTGTATTGTTTTCCCCAATATATTAAACTCAAATGAGCAAATACATGGAAATAAACCAGGATTGTGCCCTAAAACGTTAAAGCTTTTGCATACGACTGGACTTGAGTATACCTGAGCTATCAAGGACAATAGAATTTTTTATTTATTTATTTCATTTTTAACATCACACTATATGTTGTTCCTATTTCAAACATTCAAGAATCAAAGAAATAAAAAAGATAAGAAGATGATTATATGGAAATACATGTTCTTTCTTTGACTGAAGGAAATAGGGAGTCAACCAGCTTTCTTCTGAGTTAAATCAAGTGTCTTTGCTGGCCAGCCTTGCTTGAACTGCTCTATGGTGTTCAGACACACATGGTTGTAGTACACTGCAGGAAGTGTAGGGGGCGATATAGTTGTTTTATTGAACCTCACAAAAGAAACCTTCGAATGTGGTGGGAAGGAATTGAAGTAGATCTAGTAGGCCTATTAGCTGAGACGACGCTGGCTCTGCTCATGTTTGGGGCTCAGGTTTTCACTTTCAGATACTACTCCAGACTTCAGTGCACTAGTTGCTTATTGCTCACTGAAGTGATAAACACAGCACTCATTCACCCCTCTCCTCTCTCTCTCTCTCTCTCTCTCTCTCTCTCTCTCTCTGTCTCCGCAGGCTTTGGCTTCGTAACTTTCGAGAACGAAGACGTGGTAGAGAAAGTCTGTGAAATTCATTTCCATGAAATCAATAATAAAATGGTAAGTGTTCTTCACTTTTCAATTTGGATGGCCGTGTTTGCGGGATTAATATTTGATTTCCTGTTTAGCGCAGCTCTAATGGAATCCACTCGTCGGAGGTGGCCTGTGTTTGTGTGTCCGCGGGTGTAAGTGGCGGTGTGCGGGCGTGGCCATGTGTACACGCTGTCCAGGGAGCGTGAAATTGTGCGTGTGCGTGTGACTGAGCGCTTCCTCTCAGGTAGCTGAAAGCAGACAGAAACTTGTCCCTCTTTCCCTCTCTTTGTAAATCCCTCCATCTTCGTCGGCAGAGGACGAGCGAGAGATGGACTTGGCAGCGGCTCACTTCATTAAAGAGGGATTATCGCCTTCCCAAGCCCGGTAATGACCAGTCTCGGCCCCTAGCCGCCCTGCTCCCTCGGAGCTGGACGCTGAGCCTGGAAGACCGGTTTCTGAGGACAGGGGGAACCTGATTAGAAGTAGTAGCCAGTTTGGGCTTCAGTGATTCGTCAATGGCGATTTAATGACAACCATGTTGGATTTTTGTTCTCTCAATTCTTGGTTCCCAATTTAGTCGTTGCGAACAAGTTCCTACCACTAGCGAAGTGAACCAGTTACCATGTGTCCTCATAGACAGATTAAACCACCCACATCTTCTCAAACGTCCTCTCATTGGGCAGCTCTAAACACTTTAGATGAACCATAACCACCAATGCTTTTCCATCAGTTAACAGACGCCTACGTCAACTACCATTGTAGTGAGTGATGGTAAGAGGGAGGGCCCAGAGAGGGTAAGGTCAGTTACGGTCTCTTGGGTCCCAGTTTTAAACGGCTGTGGCCTTACCAAGAGATAAAATAGATTTAGTCTAACAGGTTACAGCAGAGCCATGTTATGAAGCGCATGGCCACTTCCTATTTCTCCCATTAAACCAAAAACAAGGCTATGGAATGCTAGAGGCCACCCACAAATGAGTCCACAGTCATTGGGGGGAATAAATTAGGGGTTACACCTCTGACAACTAACAATTCAACACCCCTTTGGCCATTTGTGTACGAAATTTCTTTAAATTTGAAAGCATACAATTGTGTTACATCCAAAATTAAGGAAACCTTATCAGTTTTTGTAGAGTAGGATGCAAGCAAACAGACTATATATGTATGACAATATACAGGATAAAGAATTTGCACTAGAGATTTGCTGATTGCAGTACACTACAGGAAATGTAGACTGTTTTGTTGCAGCATAAATAGAAAATAAATGGTTTATTACAGAGATAGTTATTTGAATGATGAAGGGGTGAATGTGAAGGGAACTGAAACGGGCAGAATAGTTGTATTAGCCTATTAATCATATTCATGTTGATTGGTGTATTGATTAAATGAAAGTAATTGTTAGTTGCATGCCTAGAACAGTTGACACTAAAGCTAGTTAGTATCTATACGTATGAATAGAAGTGTCAAGTAACACAGTACAAGTACTTCGTTACCCTATTAAAATAGAAATGTTGGTTATTATACTTTACTGGAATAATTATTTTTCAGCTGACTTTTTACTTCTGCTCCCTACATTTACACTCCATTATCTGTACTTTCCACTCCTTACATTTACACTCCATTATCTGTACTTTCTACTCCTTACATTTACACTCCATTATCTGTACTTTTTACTCTTTACATTTACACTCCATTATCAGTACTTTCTACTCCTTACATTTACACTCCATTATCAGTGCTTTCTACTCCTTACATTTACACTCCATTATCTGTACTTTCTACTACTTACATTTACACTCCATTATCTGTACTTTTTACTCTTTACATTTACACTCCATTATCAGTACTTTCTACTCCTTACATTTACACTCCATTATCTGTACTTTCTACTCCTTACATTTACACTCCATTATCTGTACTTTCTACTCCTTACATTTACACTCCATTATCAGTACTTTCTACTCCTTACATTTACACTCCATTATCAGCACTTTCTACTCCTTACATTTACACTCCATTATCAGTACTTTCTGCTCCCTACATTTACACTCCATTATCTGTACTTTCCACTCCTTACATTTACACTCCATTATCTGTACTTTCTACTCCTTACATTTACACTCCATTATCTGTACTTTTTACTCTTTACATTTACACTCCATTATCAGTACTTTCTACTCCTTACATTTACACTCCATTATCAGTGCTTTCTACTCCTTACATTTACACTCCATTATCTGTACTTTCTACTACTTACATTTACACTCCATTATCTGTACTTTTTACTCTTTACATTTACACTCCATTATCAGTACTTTCTACTCCTTACATTTACACTCCATTATCTGTACTTTCTACTCCTTACATTTACACTCCATTATCTGTACTTTCTACTCCTTACATTTACACTCCATTATCAGTACTTTCTACTCCTTACATTTACACTCCATTATCAGCACTTTCTACTCCTTACATTTACACTCCATTATCAGTACTTTCTACTCCTTACATTTACACTCCATTATCTGTACTTTCTACTCCTTACATTTACACTCCATTATCAGTACTTTCTACTCCTTACATTTACACTCCATTATCAGCACTTTCTACTCCTTACATTTACACTTCATTATCTGTACTTTCTACTCCTTACATTTACACTCCATTATCAGTACTTTCTACTCCTTACATTTACACTCCATTATCTGTACCTTATACTCCTTACATTTACACTCCATTATCAGTACTTTCTACTCCTTACATTTACACTCCATTATCTGTACCTTATACTCCTTACATTTACACTCCATTATCTGTACTTTCTACTCCTTACATTTACACTCCATTATCAGTACTTTCTACTCCTTACATTTACACTCCATTATCAGTACTTTTTACTCCTTACATTTTAAAAATAACCTTGTTACTCCTATTTCAGACCCACCAACCTTTACGCATTTTGCGTAGCAGATACGCACTTAGACATCAAACTACGCTGCTACTATTTGTCACTCTAAAACATGAGAAAAGCCATTGATGGCTTTGAGTTCAACTGTCTGTGCATTTACACACTAGGCAACCTAGGGGGCTCAAAAACTCTTTTCCTTACATTACTTTTACTTTTATACTTTAAGTAGTTTTGAAAGCAGTACTTTTATACTTTTACTGCAGTAAAAAGCTTCAGTTGATACTTCAGCTTCTACAGAAGTATTTTTAAACCCTAGTATCTATACTTCTACCTGAGTAATGAATGTGAATACTTCTAACACCTTTGAGTATGAATGAGAAGGTGATTGGATAGATGACAAGAGCAGACTGTGTATAGTAATACTTGTGAAATATAAACCTATAAAATATCACATATGGGTTTGCAATATCCAAACTGTCCTCTGTTTTCGATTCTTAGTAGTCACCGATTTGTTTTGATGAAGCTTTGCCCACTCTTGGCGTTCCGCTTAAGCAGCTTCTTGAGTAGCCACCTGGGAGACCTTTCCAACAGGATCGACGGAGCCACACATATGCTTACGCAAGAGGTTCTCCAATGTTTGGAGCATAGAAGCATCTAGATTCAAATGTTTTAAGATTATGAAAAGCACATCAGGTGCAGTACTAGCACGCCCCTGGCTTTACGGGGGCGGAGGTTTATAGCGAGTGCTGAAGCCCACTGCAGGAGTCTAGGGGGAATCCCTTTCATGCTCAGAGCCTTTTGACTGACAAGGGCTGCGGAGCGTAAAGCATTGACTGGAGACTGTAAACGTGTCCCACAAAGCGATCAATGTCCATCCTTGGGACGACAAGGAAGGTCTTCGTGAGTGGTGGGTGGGTTTTGGGTATCAGGATCAGCAGGTTGTTGCACGCTCACACGCATCTCTTTGCCACAGGCTGGCCATTCCGAACTGGGTCACAAGATCTGGGTCCCCTCAGATCCACGTGAGCACAACAGTGCAATCGATTTTTCTATTATATTGCATCAGACACGTTTACGGCTCTGGGGAGGGACTGCCAAACCAGGGATGCCATCACTCTCCCTCACCGGTGCCCCAGTTCGTGCCATCTCTCGACTGGCCTCCTTGGAAATGGACCTGCCAAGGAATTGCATGCATCAATATTACCGGATGAGTGACCACCTGAGGGTGGGCAGAAAAATAAAAAATGCTGCATCTAGACCACTGCTGCGGGCAGATGTCCACAACAGTGCCTCTTACTTGGTGCAAGACTTTCAAGTATGAAAGAATGGTCAAGTTGAGGCTTTGTGGAGATTTCCTGTTTTCTCCTCCACCCCGCTTCTCCTCTTTTTTTCTGCTCTTCATTTCCAGCTGAAACCCCTCGTTCTCTTGCCAGCGAGATCAAAGCCGGGCTCAGAAGCATCATCTGCTAGCAGCCTCTTCGCTTATTTGACTTGCTAATTTGCCACCATCATCCCCATCGTTACGACGACTATTATTATGATTATTTTCATAAACCTTGACTTGGGCCTTCACTCGGGCTATTTTGGAAGCTGCAGTTGCCCCCCCCAACACCACCACCACCAACCACCCCCCTTCCCCTTGTTTTTCGTGCCTGTTTTTTCCCCCCACTTATTTTTCCACTAGTAGCCATCTGTTGTGGTAACCCTTTCAGCTATAAGCCAGGTGCCCCTGTACCTCCAAACCCAGACAGACCTGGGAGGGATTCCAGCGCAGCAGGGAACTGAGAGAGGGAGAGGGGGAGAGTAAAAGAGGGAAGAGCAGAAGAGGCGAAAGGAGAAAGGAGGGGGGGAAACTTTCCTGCTGCCGGCCGCCTTTGATTTCCACTCTGGGCACACGGCAGCCCATAAAACATTCAGCAGTCTCTTCCCCCACCGCCCCGAAGCTGTGGTCTGGTTAAAGTAGCCTCACGCTGGCCCCACACCGGCCCACTGCTGGCCTGACACTACTCTGACATCTGGGGGAAGCAGAGAAGAGTGGAAAGAGGGGTAGAATGGATGAACGGATGAGAAGGCTGGGAGTGGAAGGAAGATTGGCCAGCACTTTCGGGTTAAAAGGTGAGGGAGGATGAGAGGGAAAGATTTCTAAGGCAACACAAATTTGAGAAGTGGCTTCTGGATGAACCAGGCTAGTTCTACACCCCAGCCACCCCCTCCTCCGTCTGTCCAGATGGGCACTTTGAAAACACGAGTCATCCTCAGATTGACCTTTAACACTGCATTGGACTGTCCAGTAACAGTGCCTTAGGCCAAAGACTCCTAGTCCAGCCTGCACTTATTCCTAGCTCACCCAATCAAGAGGCTGGAGACCAGAATCCAAATTCAGACTGACAAGAGCTCAGTTTCAGGGCGGAGGTGCTGAAGATATCACTTTAAAAGATATTCGAAAGCTGATTCTATTACTGTGACATGCTAGTGTGCTGCAGCTGGGCTTAAAGGCTGAGATATACTTTTGTAGCAGAATGCTGTGCAAGACTCCACAGATGATTTGCAAACCTGAAGCGAACACGTTAGCGTTTGCTTGTTAGCACCTGTCGTTGCTGTATTCCCTGTGGAATGATCTGATACAGCTTTCATATACATACCTATAGAGGCAAACCTGTTGAGCAAATCTACCTTCTAATTCCTGCATACGTCGTGAGCTCCAAGTACAAGTACAAACCAGGCTTAAACCTGCGCCGCTAAAGATGTTTGCATTACTGCATTAAAAAAAAACAGAGGCCCTAATAACGCCTTATTAATTATTTGCAGGTGGCTTTGTATTGTGTTACAGGGCTCACTCGATCAATCTAAAGAATACTAATCAACTGAATTCACTTCCCAGAAAACTGTATTTGAGACCTCTGTAATTATAAAAAAAATATATAGTAATACTACTACGGTAATGATAAAAAACTATAAAGTAACACTACCACTGTAGTAATAAAATATAGTAACACTACTACTGTAATGATCAAAACAATATAGTAATACTTCTATTGTAATTATCAAAATAATATAGTAGTACTATTACTGCAATGATAAAAACATTATAGTGAAATGACTACTGTACTGATCAAAATAATGTAGTAATACTACTACTCTAATGATAAAAAACAATAAAGTAATACTACTAATATATATATATATATATATATATATATATATATATATATATATATATATATATATATATGCTGCTACTAACTAGTAATAAAAGTAATAAAATACTGTAGTAATAAAATCATTATAGTAATACTACCACTGTAGTAATAAAATATAGTAACACTACTATTGTAATTATCAAAATAATATAGTAGTACTATTACTGCAATGATAAAAACATTATAGTGAAACGACTACTGTACTGATCAAAGTAATGCAGTAATACTATTACTGTAATGATAAAAAACAATAAATACTACTAATATATATATATATATATATATATATATATATATATATATATATATATATATATATATATATACTGCTACTAACTAGAAATAAGAACAGTATAGTAGAACTATTACTGTAGTAATAAAATATAGTAATACTTCTACTGTAATGATCAAAACAATATAGTAATACTTCTACTGTAATTATCGAAACAATGTAGTAATACTATTACTGTAATAATAAAAAACAATAAAGTGATACTATGTTAATGATTAAAAACAAAGTAATACTACTACAAAATATATAGTAATGCTACAACCGCATTAATTAAAACAATATAGTTATACTGCTATTGTAATTATAAAAACAATATAGTAAAGCTACTACTGTTATGATAAAAATATCTATATAGTTATACTGCTACTAACTACTAATAAAAACAGTATAGTAATACAATTACTGTAATAATAAAAACAGCATAGTGATACTACTACAGTAATAATAAAATCATTATAGTAATACTACCACTGTAGTAATAAAATATAGCAATACTACTACCGTAATAATCAAAAACAATTAAGTAATACTACTACTGTAATAATAAAAACATAGTAATATTACTTTAGTAATTTTAAAAATACAGTAATGCTACTACTGTAATAATTAAAACAATATAGTTGTACGGCTATTGTCATTATAAAACCAATATAGTAAAGCTACTATAATAATAAAAATATAGTAATACTTCTACTACTAGTCAAAAGGGCCATCAAGTACAAGTTTTTCAAGAAATATTTCTGGGGAGATAAAATATATATATGGTCATGCACTTTCATAAAGAATGGAGGCAAGAAGAAAATTAGACTGTTGTTGACCTGGTAACACTACTGAGTCTGTATTACAGAGTATTAAATAAGTGTGCTTAAAAATTCTTTTTAAAAGTGCTACAAGTGTCAATCTCTTTGTTTTAGTGGCGATACCTGATCCTGTCTGTCTTTAGCGATCTCCCCCGTCGTCTGAAGTTACTTCCCCCATCTATCCGCCCCCTCTCTCCTCCCCATCCGCTCATGGCAGCGGGGTGACTGCACACTGAGCTGTGATCAAAGTGTCCCATGTTCAAACCGCTCCCGCGGGACTTCCTCCAGCACACCGCTACGCCAAACGCTACCCCGAACGCAGCCGTCTAGACGCCCCTGAGCTCTTATTTACGGCCTGCTGGAGAGTTACGGCCCGGAGAGACCTGCTCTGTTCTTAACCCTTAGAAGTCACAGTTACTGCCGTCAATAACAAATACATGTTCAAAGTGTATATGAAGTCATTTTCACTCTAAACTCTGTACCACGTAAGCTTAGAAGAAGTGTTTGTAAAAGAAAAAAGGAGATATTTTATTATAGTTTGAATTGGATGATGTTGTTATTGTGTATACACACCATTATTTACATTTTTGTCATGTTTTTGCCTTTTTTCCTGACTGTAACACCACTGATTATAACACTGCTGACAGTAACACCACTGACTGTAATAATATTCACTGTAACACCACTGATTATAACACTGCTGACTGTAACACCACTGACTGTAATAATATTCACTGTAACACCACTGATTATAACACTGCTGACTGTAACACCACTGACTTTAATAATATTCACTGTAACACCACTGATTATAACACTGCTGACTGTAATACCACTGATTATAACACTGCTGACTGTAATACCACTGACTGTAATAATATTCACTGTAACACCACTGATTGTTACACTGCTGACAGTATTACTAGTGATCATAACGCTGACTGTGACCACTGATTATAACACTGCTGACTATAACACCACTGATTATAACACTACTAACTATAACACCACTGATTATAACACTGCTGACTGTAACACCACTGATTATAACACTGCTGACTGATTGTAACACTGCTGACTGTGACATCACTGATTATAACACTGCTGACTGTGACATCACTGATTATAACACTGCTGACTATAACACCACTGATTATAACACTGCTAACTATAACACCACTGATTATAGCACTGCTGACTATAACACCACTGATTATAACACTGCTAACTGTAACACCACTGATTATAACACTGCTGACCGATTGTAACACTGCTGACTGTGACATCACTGATTATAACACTGCTGACTGTGACATCACTGATTATAACACTGCTGACTATAACACCACTGATTAACACTGTTGACTGTGACACCACTGATTGTAACACTTCTGACTGTATCACTACTGATTGTAACACTGCTGACTGTGACACCACTGATTATAACACTGCTGATTGTGACACCATTGATTGTAACACTGTGGACTGTATCACTACTAATTGTAACACTGCTGACTCTATCACTACTGATTGTAACACTGCTGACTGTGACATCACTGATTATAGCACTGCTGACTGTGACATCACTGATTGTAACTCTGCTGACTGTGACACCACTGATTGTAACACTGCTGACTGTGACATCACTGATTATAACGCTGCTGACTGTGACATCACTGATTATAACGCTGCTGACTGTGACATCACTGATTATAACACTGCTGACTATAACACCACTGATTAACACTGTTGACTGTGACACCACTGATTGTAACACTGTGGACTGTATCACTACTGATTGTAACACTTCTGACTCTATCACTACTGATTGTAACACTGCTGACTGTGACACCACTGATTATAACACTGCTGATTGTGACACCACTGATTGTAACAATGTGGACTGTATCACTACTGATTGTAACACTGCTGACTGTGACACCACTGATTATAACACTGCTGACTGTGACACCACTGATTTTAACACTGCTGATTGTGACACCACTGATTGTAAAACTGTTGACTGTATCACTACTGATTGTAACACTGCTGACTGTATCACTACTGATTATAACACTGCTGACTGTATCACTACTGATTATAACACTGCTGACTGTATCACTACTGATTGTAACACTGCTGACTGTATCACTACTGATTATAACACTGCTGACTGTATCACTACTGATTGTAACACTGCTGACTGTATCACTACTGATTGTAACACTGCTGATTGTGACACCAGTGATTGTAACAATGTGGACTGTATCACTACTGATTGTAACACTGCTGACTGTGACACCACTGATTATAACACTGCTGACTGTGACACCACTGATTTTAACACTGCTGATTGTGACACCACTGATTGTAACACTGTTGACTGTATCACTACTGATTGTAACACTGCTGACTGTATCACTACTGATTATAACACTGCTGACTGTATCACTACTGATTATAACACTGCTGACTGTATCACTACTGATTGTAACACTGCTGACTGTATCACTACTGATTGTAACACTGCTGACTGTATCACTACTGATTATAACACTGCTGACTGTATCACTACTGATTATAACACTGCTGATTGTGGCTCCACTGATTAACACTGTTGACTGTAACACCATGGATTTTAACACTACTGACAGTAAAACCACTGGTTGTAACACTGTTGACTGTAACACCACAGACTGTAACACCACTGATTGTAATAATATTCACTGTAACCCCACTGATAGTTACACTGCTGACAGTAACACCGCTGACATACTTGCTACAATCTGAAATGTTTAAATTGCCAGATTTAAACAACATCAAAAATAATACTTTTAAAATCACTCAGACTCTCACACCACTGTTTTTTTCTAAATCAGGAGGCCTTCAGTATTTATACTAAATTGAAATGTTTTTTAGACCTTTCCTCCTGTAAGATATCTTTACAAGAAGTATTTCAAAAAGGTTATTTTAACATTTTTTTTCTTTTTATCTTTTTTTCTTGCGATTGAAGAGGTTCTGTTCATTTTTACTGTGTACATTCCTAATAAACACAAGCACCGAGATCTTTTAGTCAAAATTTAAACGATAAAAGTCATAATGTCTTTGTTCAACTGAAAGAGCCGTACACACAGACGCTGTGCACATTTACAATGTTAGACCGTTTACCACAGCTGAATGGAACGCATTGTAGAACTTTAATGCAGTTACATTTGAACAGTGCAGGAATGACATGGGGCTTGTAAGGGTTAAACACCTACCCTCCCAGGAGGGGGTCTTTCAGCTGCTCCGGGTTTCCTCCTGTCAGTACGCTGGTGAAGCTCTTCTTCTGAATGCTCTTCAACCAGAGCCTGTCCACAGAGCAGACATACAGACACAGGAGAGAGAGAGATAGAGAGAGAGTAAGAGAGAGAGAGAGTAGAAGAGAGAGAGAGAGAGCGAGAAGGAGAGAGAGAGATAGAGAGAGAGTAAGAGAGAGATAGAGAGAGAGTAAGAGAGAGAGAGTAGAAGAGAGAGAGAGAGAGAGCGAGAAGGAGAGAGAGAGAGCGAGAGAGAGAGAAAGAGAGTTCTCCATTCATTCATTCAGACTTCTCAGATGTGATTACGGCTGCTGCTGTAGTTTCTCTCTCTCTCACTCTTGGGCCGCTGGGAATCAGGCACGAGAGAGTGATTGAGAAAATGGCCTTCTCTCTCTCTCTCTCACTCTCTCTCTCTCTCTCTCTCCTCAATGGCTCCTGATCACTAACTCCCTTCTTGCTTGTTAAGATGTGAGTTCTGGCTCATCAACGAAACGCAGGAAACGGTAGCGCATACCAATCAGCCCTTAGCCCTGTCTCTTTCTCTCTCTCCCTCTCTCTCTCTCTCTCACTCTCTCTTTAGGTCTGTCTCTCTCTCAGTCTTTCTCTCGCTCTCTCTTCATGTCTTTGTTTCTCTCTCTCTCCATATCTCTTGCTCTCTGAGTGACCGGCACCCTGATAATGACCTGACCATCTGACTATGACCTTAACAGAAACAGAGAGAGAGGGAGGGAGAGAGAGGTAGAGAGAGGGAGAGAGAGAGAAAGAGAGAGAGGGAGAAAGTGAAGAAACTGATGAATGAAAAAGGGGGAATGTATAGGTAGAGGGAGAGAAAGACATGAGGAGAAACTGAGAGAGCTAAAGAGAGAGAGAGGGAGAAAGAGAAAGAGAGAGAGAGAGAAAGGGAGAAATTGAAGAACCTGATAAATGAAACAGGGGGAATGTATACATAGAGGGAGAGAGAGAGACTTGAGGAGAAACTGAGAGAGCTGAAGAGAGAGAGAGAGGGGGAGAAAGAGAGAGAGAGAGAAAGTGCGAAGGTGAGGAAACTGATGATTGAAAAAGGGGGAATGTATACGTAGAGGGAGAGAAAGACATAA
Organism: Megaleporinus macrocephalus; assembly: GCA_021613375.1. Classification (NCBI taxonomy): domain Eukaryota; kingdom Metazoa; phylum Chordata; class Actinopteri; order Characiformes; family Anostomidae; genus Megaleporinus; species Megaleporinus macrocephalus. The sequence continues at coordinate 9,233,512 of CM038720.1, read as the reverse complement.
GGAGAAACTGAGAGAGCTAAAGAGAGAGAGAGAGAGAGAGAGAGAGAGAGAGAAAGAGTAAGAGAGAGAGATGCAAAGGGAGAAAGTGAAGAACCTGATAAATGAAACAGGGGGAATGTATACATAGAGGGAGAGAGAGAGACTTGAGGAGAAACTGAGAGAGCTAAAAAGAGAGAGAGAGGGAGAAAGAGAGATGGAAAGGGAGAAAGTGAAGAAACTGATGAATGAGAAAGGGGGAATGTATACGTAGAGGAAGAGAGAGACTTGAGGAGAAACTGAGAGAGCTGAAGAGAGAGAGAGAGGGGGAGAAAGAGAGAGAGAGAGAGAGTGAGAAGGTGAGGAAACTGATGATTGAAAAAGGGGGAATGTATACGTAGAGGAAGAGAAAGACATGAGGAGAAACTGAGAGAGCTAAAGAGAGAGAGAGAAACAGAAAGAGAGAGAGACATGAGGAGAAACTGAGAGAGCTGAAGAGAGAGAGAGAAACAGAAAGAGAGAGAGACATGAGGAGAAACTGAGAGAGCTGAAGAGAGAGAGAGAAACAGAGAGAGAGAGACATGAGGAGAAACTGAGAGAGCTAAAGGGAGAGAGAGAGGGAGAAAGAAAGAGAGAGAGAGAGAGAGAGAGAAAGAGAGATAGAGACATGAGGAGAAACAGAGAGCTGAAGAGAGAGAGAGAAACAGAAAGAGAGAGAGACATGAGGAGAAACAGAGAGAGCTGAAGAGAGAGAGAAAGGAAGAAACAGTGAGAGAGAGAGAGAGAAAGAGAGAGAGACATGAGGAGAAACTGAGAGAGCTAAATAGAGAGAGAGAGAGAGAGAGATGGATAGTGAGAAAATGAAGAAACTGATGAATGAAAAAGGGGGAATGTATACGTAGAGGGAGAGAGAGACTTGAGGAGAAACTGAGAGAGCTGAAGAGAGAGAGAGAGGGGGGGAGAAAGAGAGAGAGAGAAAGTGAGGAAACTGATGATTGAAAAAGGGGGAATGTATACGTAGAGGAAGAGAAAGACATGAGGAGAAACTGAGAGAGCTAAAGAGAGAGAGAGAAACAGAAAGAGAGAGAGACATGAGGAGAAACTGAGAGAGCTGAAGAGAGAGAGAGAGAAACAGAGAGAGAGACATGAGGAGAAACTGAGAGAGCTAAAGGGAGAGAGAGAGGGAGAAAGAAAGAGAGAGAGAGAGAGAGAGAGAAAGAGAGATAGAGACATGAGGAGAAACAGAGAGCTGAAGAGAGAGAGAGAAACAGAAAGAGAGAGAGACATGAGGAGAAACCGAGAGAGCTGAAGAGAGAGAGAAAGGAAGAAACAGTGAGAGAGAGAGAGAGAAAGAGAGAGAGACATGAGGAGAAACTGAGAGAGCTAAATAGAGAGAGAGAGAGAGAGAGATGGATAGTGAAGAAATGAAGAAATGAAGAATGAAGAAACTGATGAATGAAAAAGGGGGAATGTATACGAAGAGGGAGAGAGAGAGACATGAGGAGAAACTGAGAGAGCTAAAGAGAAAGAGAGAGGGAGAAAGAGAGAGAGAGAGAGAGACAGAGAGATAGCAAGAGAGAGAGACATAAAGAGAGAGAGAGCAGATCAGAGCCTTTGCGTTCTCTCATGCGACATTTATCACAGCCACTCAGAAAGTGATTAATTTGTGGGGTGCGACTAATGGACTGATGTAGTGAGTGATGATGAGGGATGAGCAGGACTGTAACACACACACATACACACACATACACATACACACACACACACATACACACACACAGGCACCGCTGCTTTTCTGACAGATTGGACTGTGATACGGACCCTCCGCAGGAAGTGATCTCACTCAGCTCCTTCTGGCTTGAGTCTCAAACCCACCCCTGTTTCAGCACCGACCCCGAAGTACACATCCATCGACGCACTGATCACTTAACTAATCATTGGATCGACTGATTGATTGATCGGTCGCCATTAATACTCCATTTGCTTTAACTGCTTTAACCCAGCACATCCACCTCTCAGGTGGTCTCGGTGGGCCTGTGTACGTTTGACCTCTCTCATTGATCTAAGTAAGCAATTAAGCGTCTGTTAGTCAATCAGAATGTAAACGCTAGCACTCCCCGACTGCAGCTTTGAGAAATGCGGTCGCTGGGGTTCTCCACGGCAACCTGGGCTCGCGGTTCTGTTGATGTTTCTAAGTGAACCAACAACAAATGAACCAACAACAGTTAGTGTGTTAGTGTGTGTTGTGCTGGTGTGAGTGGATCAGACCCATCAGTGCTGATGGAGTGTTTAATCACTGTGTTCACTCACTGTCCACTCTATTACCTTGCTGGTCCACCTTGAAGATCTGTTGCTGGTGCAGTCATCAGTGGCCACAGGACGCCACCCACAGGACACTGTTGTCTGGATAGAAGGAATAGAATAGATACTTTATTGATGCCAGAGGGAAGTTCAAGATCTCTGCATTCAACCCACACACACACTAGTGAACGCACACACACTAGGGGGCAGTAAGTACACTTGCCCGGATTGGTGGGAAGCCCTACCACAGCACCCGAGGAGCTGTCAGGGGTTAGGTGCCTTGCTCAAGATCGCTTCTGTCGTGTCCTGGTGGTTCATTGGATCGAACCGGCAACATTCCTGTCACAAGGCTGGTTCCATAACCTCCAGCCCACGACTGCCCCCAAAGTTTTGAATAGTTTGGGTTGGTGGACCCACCACCCACGTAATACCTGTTCCATGCTGGTCCTGTGGTGGGCTTCTCCAGAACAAAGCATTTTCCACCCAACCACCAAAAATCAGTGGAAATTCTCTTGAACCTCTTCAGACGTCTGGTTACCTTCACCACCACTGCGAATAATTCAGACTCTCTCGAAGTTCCCCTCTCAATGGCTCTGCTTACATCTTAATTGTTTTCATTACGGAGGCCTGTTTTGAAATTTTCCTTTTAAGCTGCTGCCAAGGCCAGTGAGAGGCAGTCCCACTCCAAAGCTTCTCGGTACGGTTGTAAGTGGACCACAGAGCGAAGAGGAAAGCCCCCCCCCCCCCGAAAAAAAGAAAGCAAGCTAATGAGCAATGGCAGTGACAGAGAGCAGAAAGGCAGAGCTTTTATTCAGCCTCGACCTTGCCCAGGGAGACTGGCAGAGGCTAACTCGTCCAGTACATTAGCTCACTTTCCGACATCAGCCGAAGGAGCGGGGAGGGATGAGGACGCGGAGAAGGCTTCCTCAGGCTAGAGAGAGCGAGGGAGCGAGAGAGGGCTGTATAATGCAGCTTTGACGGGAGGGATACAGGCAGAGCTATTTGTATGGCGTCTGTGTTCAGCTTGTAGCGGCGAGGCCGCATGCAGTGAAATATAGTCGTTCTCTAGGTTTTTCGGCGGAGGCGTATAGCTTCTGACAGCGTTTTTTTTTTTTTTGCCAGGGGAGGGGCGGAGCCGGCCGTGATGGAGGGGGAATATAGATTTCTGTGTCATAGGCGAAGTTGCTTAAAGTGTATCAATAATGCACGCGCTCCCAAGTCTCCGAAGTAATCTCGCTCAAGCTGCTGCGAATTACACGCCGCTGTTAAACTGGGCCTTTTTCTGATGGCTTTGAACAGCCAATCAAACCCTTTTCCCTCTCATTTTTAATGTGTGAGCGAGAGAGCACGGCGCGTGTGCCTGCGCGTACGAGATAGAGGCTAAAAATCCCTGAACGCGCAAGCCGCCGACTGACCTGTGACCTCACTTAAAGGCCTCTGTGTAGTTATTATACGGCAGGGTTTGTGAGTTGTAACTGAAGACGATGTTGTCTGGAGATTGTATGCAGAATCGAGTTGCTATGATGTTTTTTTTTCAGCCGTTGATTAATTCCTAGTTTTGTCCTTCAGCAGTGATTGACTCTCGTTTCTCTAATATTAACTCTAATCATTAAATGGAGCTATGGAGTAAGTGTTTGGGGGAAGGAGCATGGCTGAAGCTCTTCCTTCTTCCAATCTAATCCTCTTAAAATTTGCATTTGTACATTCCAAGTCTCATGCAACCTCCTCATAGTCCCACCATCGTGCCATCTTTTCCCTGTTCCTCAGTCCTACAACAGTTACAGGGTGGGACCAGCCTTCTAGATCCAGCCAGAAGGCTTCAGGCTACATTCTCTTCCCTCCCTCAGTTAGTCCTCCCTCATCCTACCATCACATGTTGAAGGCATGATCTGAACTTGCAATATAAATAAGAGAAACTCAGTCTTAAAGCTGCACCATGTATGTTTTGGGGATTTGGAGACCTCTCTGGTGGAAAAGTGTAATTGCATGCAACGTGCAGAGGAAAGTGCTGGGCTGACCCCTTCCCTGACCGGTTAAATTCAAAAAGAATTTATGAGGATGTAAGCAAGTAATCTACTATGTGTTCATCATTTAAGGCCTTACCATCGAGCAGGACATGGTTCCTGAGTTTCATTGGTGGAAGAACTACCCATAGTCCTTCAGCTCATTCTGTATTTTTATTCCTTATACTTATTTATTAGTTCTGTTGTATTTTTATCTGGTATTTTTATTCAAACGGTTAACAAATCAATACTGGAGCATAACCATAAACCATAACCGTAAACCATAGTAATGAGAATGTTTTCTATAATCATGACTTAAGTATGCATCACCTAATAATGACTTAGTATGTCATAATAATAAAAATAAATATCTCATAATTATGGGATAGTAAGTCATAATTGAGGTAGTGAGTCATAAGTACAAGATCGCCAGTCATAACTATGACATAGTGAGTCTTTATTATGAGATACTATGTCATTATGGTCATACTTATGACGTTTTCATTATTGGGACTAAATGGCTGTATATATTTTTTCCAGTGGCAAAAACAGGCTTCCACAATAATACAGTGGTATACTGCATTCAAAAATGTTGTCAAATGCTAATAAAACCATGTTCCGTCAACTATATCTGGCTCTGGTTCTGTGCAAAGATTTGAAAACAATAATAATAATAATAATAATAATAATAATAATAAGCTTAATAGCAGCTCAAATGCTTTACAGTTTTCATCAGTAACAACATAAACTATGCAAATGTATAGTTACTATGTTGATGGTTTAGTTAAACGCCGAGTTAAAGAGAGACGTTTTTAACTATGTATTAAAAGTGACTCTGAGCTTGACGGTCTAATAAAAGCTGAACTGAGCTCCACAGTTTAGAAGCAGAGGAGCAATCAACAATGACCATTACAGTAATCAACTCTGACCATTACAGTAATCAACTCTGACCATTACAGTAATCAACTCTGACCATTAAACTGATCAACACTGACCATTACAGTGACCAACACTGACCATTACAGTGATCAACTCTGACCATTAAACTGATCAACACTGACCATTACAGTGATCAACTCTGACCATTACAGTAATCAACTCTGACCATTAAACTGATCAACACTGACCATTACAGTGATCAACACTGACCATTACAGTGATCAACTCTGACCATTAAACTGATTAACTCTGACCATTACAGTGATCAACTCTGACTATTACAGTGATCAACTCTGACCATTACAGTGATCAACTCTGATCATTACAGTGATCAACTTTAACCATTACAGTGATCAACTCTGACTGTTACAGTGATCAACTCTGACCATTAAACTGATCAACACTGACCATTACAGTGATCAACACTGACCATTACAGTGATCAACTCTGACCATTAAACTGATCAACTCTGACCATTACAGTGATCAACTTTAACCATTACAGTAATCAACTCTGACCATTACAGTAATCAACTCTGACCATTAAACTGATCAACACTGACCATTACAGTGATCAACTCTGACCATTAAACTGATCAACTCTGACCATTACAGTGATCAACTCTGACTATTAAACTGATCAACTCTGACCATTACAGTGATCAACTCTGATCATTACAGTGATCAACTTTAACCATTACAGTGATCAACTCTGACTGTTACAGTGATCAACTCTGACTATTACAGTGATCAACTCTGACCATTACAGTGATCAACTTTAACCATCACAGTGATCAACTCTAACCATTACAGTGATCAACTCTAACCATTACAGTAATCAACTCTCACTGTTAGTTATCAACTCTGAGCATTACAGTGATCAACTCTGAACATTAGAGTGATCAACTCTGAGCATTACAGTGATCAACTCTGAACATTACAGTGATCAACTCTGACCATTACAGCGATCAATTCTGACCATCACAGTGATCAACTCTGACCATTACAGTGATCAACTCTAACCATTACAGTGATCAACTCTGACCACTACAGTGATCAACTCTGACCATTACAGTGATCAACTCTAACCATTACAGTGATCAACTCTAACCATTACAGTGATCAACTCTGACCATTACAGTGATCAACTCTAACCATTACAGTGATCAACTCTAACCATTACAGTGATCAACTCTGACCATTACAGTGATTAACTCTGACCATTACAGTGATCAACTCTGACCATTACAGTGATCAACTCTGATCTCTACAGTGATCAACTCTAACCATTACAGTGAGGAACTCTGACCATTACAGTGATCAACTCTGATCTCTACAGTGATCAACTCTGACCATTACAGTGATCAACTCTGATCTCTACAGTAATCAACTCTGACCATTACAGTGATCAACTCTGACCATTACAATTATTAACTCTGACCACTACAGTGATCAACTCTGCTGTAACAAACACATGAATGAGTTTCTCTGAGGCACTCTGGGATAGAAAAGACTGAACCTTGGTGAATGAGGACTGATTCCTCTCACTCTGACCATCACAGTGATCAACTCTCACCATTACAGTGCTCAACTCTCACTGTTAGTTATCAACTCTGAGCATTACAGTGGTCAACTCTGATCTTTACAGTGATCAACTCTGATCTCTACAGTGATCAACTCTGATTTCTACAGTGGTCAACTCTGATCTTTACAGTGATCAACTCTGATCTCTACAGTGATCAACTCTGATTTCTACAGTGATCAACTCTGACCATTACAGTGATCAACTCTGACCATTACAGTGATCAACTCTGATTTCTACAGTGATCAACTCTGACCATTACAGTGATCAGCTCTGACCATTACAGTGATCAACTTTGACCATTACAATGATCAACTCTGACCATTACAGTGAGGAACTCTGACCATTACAGTGATCAACTCTGATCTCTACAGTGATCAACTCTGACCATTACAATTATTAACTCTGACCACTACAGTGATCAACTCTGCTGTAACAAACACGTGAATGAGTTTCTCTGAGGCACTCTGGGATAGAAAAGACTGAACCTTGGTGAATGGTGAATCAGTGCTACTCCTCCTCCAAATAAACTAATATAATAATATAACAATAATAAAATAATCTTATACACATCCACTGATGTTGAGGCCTGAACACTGGGCTGGCCAGTCCATCGTTCCTTTGGTTGATGTCTCTGTACCTCCTTGTGAGGAGCTTCTTAAACATCTACCTACATCTTCTCACAGTGGAAAGATGGACAGAAGCACCTGTATATGTTTTCAGATCAGAAAACTTGATAATCCTGAAGGTCTCCCCTCTCTACAGTTTATCTGATGGGCACAGTTTTGGTGGTCGACCAGGTCTTCCAGGTGGTTGTCGGGAATCCCGTTGTCTCCCGTATTGGAACCTCCAGTTTTTGAAACTTGCTTCAGTTTGACGTTCCTCTTCCTAAGGCCAGTGGATTAACTTGTAGCTAATCTCTGCAGCAGGCTTTGGGTTGTAATATAGCAATTCGGAATAATTACAGAATAATTAAATTCCATAATCAGTTGGGGCCCCCAGATTGAAGCTCAGTCAGCTCAGGCTGAAGGCGCGCAGCTCTAGCGAGCACGCTCAGCGTGAGCGTCAGTCAGTCCCGGGCCACGGTTAATAGCGGAGCAGGTAACGGCAGCACTCGGCGGCCGTCCGGGCCGGATGGGCGCAGTTTAAATGGCCACATATTGGTTTTAGTGAAGCGCTGGGAGCTAATGTCCTTAAACGTGTCATTTATGATATTCCTCAGTAGAAAATGATGACCGCCTCGGGGATGAATTTTCCCCTCGTAGTCAATTTTTCAGTCCGCTCCCCCGACATGGCCTACCAATTACGGGAGCAGGAGGAGGCAGCGTTTCCGCCGGCCCGCGCTGCCAAGAGCCACTCTGGGTTTGAGACCCAACCCCCATCTCTCTCTCTCTCTTTTTCTTTTTTCTTGGTTTTAATTATTTATTTCCCCACGTTTGCGACTTTCAGCCGCTCAGTTGCGCTGGTTCGAGTCATTGGCTTGCCGGAGCAATTTCCAGCCAACATGTTGCGGTACATATTTTCATTTTTCTTCAACCAGCATTATCACCCACTTCGAAAAAGTGTGCCAGCCCATTTAGCGCTTGCACTCGGAGAAAGAGAGAGAGAGAGCGAGATTCGGATGCTCGGCGGTGCACTCCCGTGCGGTTCGGATGATTGTGTTGTGCACGAACGTCTCAAACACACACACATAGGTGCTCTCTGTCAGTCAGTGGCAGATTGAAGCGTATATCAGATAAGTGAAAACAGCTCAGTACAGCACAATAATGATTCCTCCTTGCTTGGCAGGGTTGTACACACGCTGTGCCGGAGCAGATAATGTATTCGGAGCCTTCCCACTGACTGCGCTGAGCTGATGTGTGCTAATAATGCCGCCTACCTCTTTTCTATAGGTTTCATTTAATTCCATTCAGCGGAAGCTCTTTTATGCCTGGGATTGTGCGCTCTCTCCCTCCTTTGAGAGCCGCGTCATTGTGTGCTCGCTGCGCTGCTATGTAATTGCACATATGTACAATGCCACTCTCTGTGTGTGTGTGTGTGTGCGTGTGTGTGTGTGTGTGTGTGTGATGTTATCGTTTGGCAGAAATGCCTGGAAGGGTGTTTGCCTTCCTGCATTAAGTGGGATGAAACTGACATGCTGCAGAACAGAATGTCCGAAAAACCAACTGACAGTGTTACAGTAACAATCAGTGATAAATATCCATACATCACTCTCTCCTCTCACTCTCTCTCTCTCTTTCTCTCTCTCCTCCCTCTCTCTATCTCTCCTCTCACTCTCTCTCTCTCTCTCCTCCCTCTCTCTATCTCTGTCCCTTCATTCTCTCTATCTCTCTCCACTCATTCTCTATCTCTCCCTCTCCTCACTCTCTATCTCTCTCCACTCATTCTCTCTCTCTCTCCTCACTCTCTCTATCTCTCTCCACTCATTCTCTCTCTCTCTCCTCACTCTCTCTATCTCTCTCCACTCATTCTCTATCTCTCCCTCTCCTCACTCTCTCTATCTCTCTCCACTCATTCTCTCTCTCTCTCTCCTTACTCTCTCTATCTCTCTCCACTCATTCTCTCTCTCTCTCTCTCCTTACTCTATCTCTCTCCACTCACTCTCTCTCTCTCCTCCCTCTCTCTATCTCTGTCCCTTCATTCTCTCTATCTCTCTCCACTCATTCTCTCTCTCTCTCTCCTCACTCTCTCTATCTCTGTCCCTTCATTCTCTCTCTCTCTCTCTCCTCACTCTCTCTATCTCTCTCCACTCATTCTCTATCTCTCTCTCTCCTCACTCTCTCCATCTCTCTCCACTCATTCTCTATCTCTCTCCTCACTCTCTCTATCTCTCTCCACTCATTCTCTATCTCTTTCCTCACTCTCTCTATCTCTCTCCACTCATTCTCTCTCTCTCTCTCCTCACTCTCTCTATCTCTCTCCACTCATTCTCTATATCTCTCTCTCCTCACTCTCTCTATCTCTCTCCACTCATTCTCTATATCTCTCTCTCCTCACTCTCTCTATCTCTCTCCACTCATTCTCTCTCTCTCCTCACTCTCTCTATCTCTGTCCTCTAATTCTCTCTCTCCCTCTACTCCCTTTCTCTATCTCTCTCCACTCATTCTCTCTATCTCTCTCCTCACTCTCTCTATCTCTCTCCATTCATTCTCTCTCTCTCCTCACTCTCTCTATCTCTCTCCACTCATTCTCTATCTCTCCCTCTCCTCACTCTCTCTATCTCTCTCCACTCATTCTCTCTCTCTCCTCACTCTCTCTATCTCTGTCCCTTCATTCTCTCTCTCTCTCCTCACTCTCTCTATCTCTCTCCACTCATTCTCTATCTCTCTCTCTCCTCACTCTCTCTATCTCTGTCCTCTCATTCTCTCTCTCTCCCTCCCCTCACTCTATCTCTGTCCTCTCATTCTCTCTCTCCCTCTACTCCCTTTCTCTATCTCTCTCCACTCATTCTCTATCTCTCCCTCTCCTCACCCTCTCTATCTCTCTCCACTCATTCTCTCTCTCCTCCCTCTCTCTATCTCTGTCCCTTCATTTTCTCTCTCCCTCACCTCACTCTCTCTATCTCTCTCCACTCATTCTCTCTCTCTCTCCTCACTCTCTCTCTCTCTCCTCACTCTCTCTATCTCTCTCCTCCCTCTCTCTATCTCTGTCCCTTCATTCTCTCTCTCTCTCCTCACTCTCTCTATCTCTCTCCACTCATTCTCTATCTCTCTCTCTCCTCACTCTCTCTATCTCTGTCCTCTCATTCTCTCTCTTTCCCTCCCCTCACTCTATCTCTGTCCTCTCATTCTCTCTCTCTCTCTACTCCCTTTCTCTATCTCTCTACACTCATTCTCTATCTCTCCCTCTCCTCACTCTCTCTATCTCTCTCCACTCATTCTCTCTCTCTCCTCCCTCTCTCTCTCTCTCTCCACTCATTCTCTATCTCCCCCTCTCCTCCCTCTCTCTATCTCTGTCCTCTCATTCTCTCACTCTCTCCTCCCTCTCTCTATCTCTGTCCTCTCATTCTCTCTCTCTCTCTCTCCTCACACTCTCTCTATTTCTGTCCTCTCGTTCTCTCTCTTTCCCTCTCCCCACTCTCTCTCCCCTCATTCTCTCTCCCTCTACTCCCTCTCTCTATCTCTGTCCTCATTCTCTCTCTTTCCCTCTACTCACTCTCTCTATCTCTCTCCACTCATTCTCTCTATCTCTGTCCTCTCAATTTCTCTTTCTCCCTGTCCTCACTCTCTCTCTATCTCTCTCTGCTCATTCTCTCTTCCTCCCTCTCCTCACTCTCTCTCCTCATTCTTTCTGCCTCCCTCTCCTCACTCTCACTATCACTCCTCATATTCTCTCCCTCTCCTCACTCTATTTCTATCTCTCTCACCTCATTCTGTCTCCCTCCCTGTCCTCACTCTCTCTCTCTATCTCTACCCTCATTCTCTCTCCTCATTCTCTCTCCCTCCCTCTCCTCACCCTCTCTCTATCTCTCTCTTCTCATTCTTTCTGCCTCTCTCTCCTCATTCTCGCTATCACTCCTCATCTTCTCTCCCTCTCCTCACTCTATTTCTATCTCTCTCACCTCATTCTGTCTGCCTCCCTCTCCTCTCACTATTTCTATCTCTCTCTCCTACTCTCTCTCTATCTCCCTCTCTCCTTTCTTTTTCTATCTTTCTCCTCATTCTTTCTCCCTGCCTCTCCCCATTCTATTTCTATCCCTCTCTCCTCATTCTCTCTCCCTCCTCCCTCTCTCTATCTCTCCCCACTCATTCTCTATCTCTCTCTTTCCTCACTCTCTCCATCTCTCTCCACTCATTGTCTCTCCCTCCCTCTCCTCCCTCTTTTTCTATCTTTCTCCTCATTCTTTCTCCCTGTCTCTCCCCACTCTATTTCTATCCCTCTCTCCTCATTCTCTCTCTCTCCTCCCTCTCTCTATCTCTCCCCACTCATTCTCTATCTCACTCTCTCCTCACTGTCTCCATCTCTCTCCACTCATTCTCTATCCCTCCCTCTCCGCACACTCTATCTCTGTCCTCTCATTCTCTCTCTCCCTCTCCTCACTTTCTCTCTCTATCTTTCTCTCCCTCTACTCCCTCTCTCTATCTCTGTCCTCTCATTCTCTCTCTCTCCCTCTCCTCACTTTCTCTCTATATCTTTCTCTCCCTCTACTCCCTCTCTCTATCTCTGTCCTCTCATTCTCTCTCTCTCCCGCACCTCACTCTCTCTCTCCCTCTCCTCACTCTCTCTCTCCTCATTCTCTCTCCCTCCCTCTCCTCACTCTCTCTATCTCTGTCCTCTGAATTTCTCTCTCTCCCTCTCCTCACTTTCTCTCTCTATCTCTCCCTCCTCATTATCTCTCCTCATTCTCTCTCCCTCCTTCTCCTCACTCTTTTTCTATTCCCCTCTTCTCATTCTCTCTGCCTCCCTCTCCTCACTCTCTTTCTCTCTCTCTCTCTACTCATTCTCTATACCTCCCTCTCCTTACTCTTTCTATCTATCTCTCTCATCATTCTCTCTCCTTGTTCTCTCTACTTCCCTCTCCCTCTCCCTATCTCTCTCCCTCATTCTCTCCTTCTCTCTCTCCATTCTCTCTCTATCTCTCTCTCCTCATTGTTTCCCTCCCCTCATTCTCTCTCCCTCTCTCTATCTTTTTCTCCTTATTCTCTCTTTCATTCTCTCTTCATTCTCCCTCTCCTCATTCCATCATTCTTGTTTTTTCTTTATTTCTCTCCCCTGCGTTTCTCTCCTCACTGTCCTCCTTCTCTTTCTCTCTCCATTCTCTGTCTCTCTCAACCTCATTCACTCTTTCTCTGCATCTTCCGTTTGATTGACCATAAGTGAGGTCAGCTGCTGATGCAGTTCTGAATCACTCCAGCTCACCACAGAAGTGCTTGATGGAGCTCCATCACTCCAGAGAACACAGCTCCACTGCTCCACAGCCCAGTGCTGGGTGGAGTGCTTTATACCCCACTAGCTTATGCTTGGCATTGGACATGGTGACCCTAGGCTCGTGTGTCTGCTCCAGAGCGTCCTGTTCTTTTGGTCAGTGCTTTTCTACGAATGTACAAACTGTGCGTGTGTAATTAAAGACCTCAATAACTAAATATAATATATATTTATATATATACTGTTTACTGTGTGCACCTTTATTACAGCTTCCATTCTTTTCAAGAGACTCGCTTTGAGTTCTGGTCATATTTCCTGCTTCTCATTATCCGAGCCGTCCCAAACACACGGACGCTTTTAGACATTCAGTGTACAATAAAGGAAATGAACCTGAAAATACAGCACTGGGCAAAAGTTGGAGACACTTGGGGGATTATTATATTTAAAAAGCTATTTTATCCAGACAGGAATCTTTTATTTACTCAGTAAAACACTTTATTATTAAAATATTTAACAGTATTAATACAGTAAGTAGAGCTTTTACATACGTCAGTGTGTCTATTTAACCCTTTCCAATCTTCTCCTTCTATAAACAACCCAGTATTATTTACAGTTCTCATCTAATACCTGCTTTGACTGCTCAGTACTTCATTAAGCTAAATCAAGATTGCTGCTGAAGGAACTGAACACATTCATACAATGTCTGGGGCGTCCAGGAGAAATCTGGAACTACACTTTGTTCTTCAAACTGGAGCTCAAGATCTGATCTACTTCTCTCACAATAAGATATTCATGTTACTTTGTATTGTATTTATGATTATTTACATCTGTTCTAATCAGATCTGGTGTTCTTACTGGTGTAAATACAATTATTAATCAGATAAAGGCTTTTAAACAATCAGATTAGGTGCCTAAGACTTGTGCACAGTAGTGTATGTCGACATTAAATTAAAGTAAAAAATTAATAAATGATGATTCAGTGAATTAATACTGTTTACAGTCATATGGAGAGAATTAAATTCCAACATGAGCCACATGGGCTGGACAGAAATGTTTCACTGTTGTTCCATTAACACTAATAAGACTAATAAGTTTCTATGTAATCGTATTATACTCTATTTAATTAAATAGAAATATGTGGCATAACTGAACTAGACACATATAACACTTTATTATTTGGGATATGTGATGTTTTGGAGGTGGTAGAGTGGGTAGGCAAGAAGGATGATAATAATAATCATGATAATAATCAAGGGTGTAGGAGCGGATTTGACATTGGGAGGGACACATTTGCTAATATGAATTAAAGCCCACCCTATCCCCTAAAATATTACCTATAAGCTGATTCCACTGTAGGTAAGGTAGTAAATCACTGTATATATAGTGACGTAGAACAACATTTGTGGAATTACAGTAAATTACTAATAAATAAATAAAATACAACTTTATCTGTATGTCTGTTTATTATTAGATAAATTCAATTAAAGATCACTTTACAAACTAAACAACATACTCCACATTACATGGTACTGCTGTCAGAAAACTTTTAAATTATATATATATATATAACTAAAAACTAACTAATTTTCTTTGGTGGTATAATGCTGAAATGAAATGATAAATAAATGTATATTAAGGTTTCCTGACTAGACTAGACTAACATTAGTGTTAGACAGTAAGGCTGTGTTCCAAACAGCACCCTCTGGAACATTACATACTGACTACTGACAGCACTTCTAACGATGGTGTCCTTTTATTTATTCATTCTTTTATTTATTTTATTTATTATATTTTATTTTTTACATATGTAGTGTAGTAGCAGTCTGCAGTTTGGGGCGTGGCCAGAGAATAATGTAACTTTACGTTTCAGAGTGCTTTCTGACTAAAGTTAATATAAACGTTAGCTAACCCAAACCCTCCTAGTCTGTTACCATAACAACACATTATACTAAAGCTGTTTTATTACAGTATATATGGTCATCGTTGCTAATCACTGCTTTCATCACTGACCTTTAAAGCTGGTGCGAGCTCAGGTCAGTGAACAGGCATCTCAACACAAGCCTTAAGTAAGTGAAAGACCCAGACCACCTAACAACCAGAGCCCGTTGCTAACAACAAACACAGCGTGTGAATTGGCTGCCAAAACATGCTTTTAAAATATCTTTTGACAAATCTACCTGTTTCTGATATTGGGTGGGACACACCCCCTTCTGATTCCAATAACAATAATAAGAATAATAATCTTTTTTTTTATAGAGCACTTTTCATACCAGTGGCAGCTCAAAGTGCTTTACAGACAGTTTTCATCAGTAATAACATAAACTGAGTTTTAATTAGTCAGTAATTGTTTTTATTAATTGTTGTTTTTATTATTGTTGATGTTGGAGGTCCATGTTTAATGTCCAGGCATAAAGCTTATATCCCATTTTTCTTATGATAAGGTTGTACATGGCGGTCCATACACACACACACTCACACTCCAGGGTCCTCTCCTACTCACTGCCCATCCAGAGGCTCATTTGTAACCTCTCGCTGCAGGAATAACAAACCTGCCTGTGCCCCTCGCACCCCCCGTGCATGTGTGTGTGTGTTGGATGGGCATTGGCTGCGGAGCTGACAGCAGCTGGGTGGCACACTGGGACGCTGCAGGACGGTTATTGACTGCAGTGCCCTGCTGGCTTAATACACAGCCCCAGTCTTCTGTCCCCTTTCCTGCCCAGAGTAACTCTATGGAAAACCACTCTCTGGCAAGGACATGAATTATCTCCATCGATTCGGAGAGCACGAATCCCGACTTAAAGACCGTCAAAATTTCCCGTTCTGCCGCGGCACCTGTCCACCCACTCGGGTTAGAAACATCCTCCCAGGTTACCTGAGGTCAACAGCCTCACATACACACACACACACGGGTTTGTTTTTGGGCATTATCAGGACATGGGGTGATAACAAGTGCTTTATCAGGAAAACCTCCTTGTACCTCCACTTATTGTTTAGTGTATCAGCTCCACTGACCATATAGGAGCTACACTTACAGACTACAGTTCATCTGATTCTCTGTATACTTTATTACCCTGTTCTTCAATGGTCAGGACCCCCACAGGACCACCACGGAGCAGCTATTATTTGGGTGGTGGGTCATTCTCAGCACTGCAGTGACACTGACATGGTGGTGGTGATGTGTTAATGTGTGTTGTGCCGGTGTGAGTGAATCAGACACAGCAGTGCTCCACCCACTGTCCACTGTATTAGAGACTCCTACTACTTGCTGGTCCACCTTGTAGATGTGAAGTCTGCTGCTTCACAGTTTGTGTTCTCTAGTCCTTTATCAGTGTTAACAGGACGCTGCCCACAGGACACTGCTGTCTGGATAGTTGTGGGTGGTGGACAGCAGTAACACTGAGGTGTCTGATCCACTCACACCAGCACAACACACACTAACACACCACCACCATGTCAGTGTAACTGCAGGGCTGAGAATGATCTACCAGCCACATAATACCTGCTATGTGGTGGTCCTGCGGGGGTCCTGACCATTAAAGAACAGTCTGTAAGTGTCCAAAGTGACCCTAAATGATAAGTGGAGCTGATTAAATAGACAGTGAGTGTAGAAACAATGGGTTCCTGATGAAGTGCTCTGTGATGTGTAGGTATCTGTACATAGTCCTGTGTAGGTTACCCCAAACAGAGGTCCTGAATAAGTATAAAAACGAACCCACAAAACACACACACACACAGAGCTTCTTTCAGAGCTGCTGGAAAAATCACAGCACTCTGTGAACGCCTGTCATCCTGAAGAGAGAGAGAGAGGGAGAGAGAGAGGGAGAGAGGGAGAGAGGGAGAGAGCTGGAGGCTTAAATGGAAAAGGTTGGGCCGAGTGATGCCCAGGAGGAGTACACTCTCAGAAAGCAGCGTGTGTGTGTGGCTGGAGTTGCCGCCTGTCAAGCTCGCTAGTTCCTTGACGAAGCTGAGCGTCGGCTGACAGAGATATGATTGCTGTGAGGATGAGATGAGTCTGTGTTCAGCATGTTGCTGTGCTGCGCGTGAAGTCCTGCCTGCTAAGTGAACATATGCAGCCTTCTGTCTCTACATGTGTGATCTCTCTTTCTCTCTTTCTCTCTTTCTCTCTTTCTCTCTTTCTCTCTTTCTTCTCCACTTTTCTGCTGCGGCGCTCCAGTCTAAAAATATTTCCCTGATTGTCTGGGAGAATACTGAGTGCACTGGTGTGATGAGTGTCAGCAGGAGAGCTGCACGTGTGTGTGTGTGTGTGTGTGTGTGTGTGTGTGTGCTTTCCTCCAACAACTGTCTCGGCTGTAGTGTACAGAGTCTGTCTGACATTCAAACAGAGATGACATGTAAATTACAATAGGAGGTGAAGGAGAGAGAGAGAGAGAGAGAGAGAGAGAGAGAGAGAGAGTGAAGGAGAGGGCAGAACAGTGGGAAAGAGGATGGAGAGGAAAAATGAGGAGGAGAAAAAGAGTAAGGTGATAAGAGTGAAAGAGAGATTGAGAGTGAGAGGAGAGGTTGGAGAGGGATAGAGAGAGTAAGGAAGGGAGAGAGGAGAGCGAGATAGAGAAAGGGAGGAGGGGGAGAGAGAGAAGGGAAAGGGGAAAGAGAGTGAGGACAGACAGGAAGAAAGAGAGACAAAAAGATGGAGAGAGGGAGGAGGTGGAGGGGAGAGAGAGATAGAGAGAGTGAGGAGGGAGAGAGGAGAGAGAGATAGAGAGTGAGAAAAGAGGAGGGAGAGAGAGCTAGAAAGAGGAAGGAGATATAGAGAGAGTGAGCAGAGGAGTGGGAGAGAAGTAGAGAGAGTGAGGAAAGAGGAGGGAAGGGAGAGAGACAGAGAGGGTGAGCAGAGGAGTGGAAGAGAGAGAGAGTGAGGAGGAGGAGGTGTGAGAGAGAGAGAGAGAAAAGAGGAGGGAGAGAGAGATAGAGAGAGTGAGAAAAGAGGAGGGAGAGAGATAGAGAGAGTGAGGAAAGAGGAGGGAGAGAGAGATAGAGAGAATAAGGAAAGAGGAGGGAGAGATAGAGAGGGTGAGGAAGAAGAGGGGAAAGAGAGAGTGATGGTGAGCGGAGGAGTGAGAGAGAGAGTTAGAAAGAGTGAGGAAAGAGGAAGGAGAGATAGAGAGAGTGAGCAGAGGAGTGAGAGATAGAGAGAGTGAGAAAAGAGGAGGAGAGAGATAGAAAGAGTGAGGAAAGAGGAGGGAGAAGGAGATATAGAGAGTGAGCAGAGGAGTGGGAGAGAAGTAGAGAGAGTGAGCAAAGAGGAGGGAAGGGAGAGAGACATAGAGAGGGTGAGCAGAGGAGTGGAAGAGAGAGAGAGTGAGGAAAGAGGAGAGAGAGAGAGAGAGATGAAGAACTAAAAAGAGAGTGAGGACAGACAGGAAGAAAGAGAGACAAAAAGAGGGGAGCAGGAGAGAAGGGATAAGCGAGAGGATGAAGAGAAAATTGAGGAATTCATAAGAAAAGAAAGAAAGGGAAGAAAATGAAGATGTGGAGAGTAAAGATGGACAGGGGATTAGAGAAAAAGAAAGAATGGAAATTGAGGGAAGAAAGAGAAAGAGGGAAGGGACGAGAGAGAAAGAGAAAGTCAAAAGAAGAATAAAGTAAGGAAGGAAACAGGAAGGGGAGGCAGGAGAGAAAGAGAAAGGGAATGAAAAAGAAAGGAAGAAAAGTAAACAGAGAGGGAAAGAGATAAAAATAGACAAAAAGAAGAAAATACAGACTGAAAGGAAAGAAGACAGAAAAGAGGTAGAAAGATAGAAAAAGAGAGAGAGAGAGAGAGAGAGAGAGGGAGAGGGAGGACAGTAAGAGCAGGATAGAATAGATAACAGGATAGAGTACAAAGAGAGATAGAGCGAGGGAGGGAGAGAGGCCTGAGGACAGAGAGAGGACAGAGCGAGCGAGGGAGAGAGGACAGAAAAACAGGAGAGAGATCTAGAGAGCGTGCGAGGAAGAGAAGAAAAGAAAAGAAAGGAAGAGAAAAAGTAAGAGCAAGAGAGAGAAGAAAGGAGGGGAAAACAAAGAAAGTAGGAAAAAGGAAGAGAGGGAGAGAGTCAGTGCAGGCAGCAGCAGACAGATACACAGATGGACAGGCCTGGGGCAGCAGGCTGACGAGCCGATCACTGCACGGCCGAGCCCAGCAGAGCGGGGCTGGAGCAGACAGATTCAGCAGAGTGCGAATACAAGCTCGGCCTAGCAAAGAGCGTGGTCCTGTCAGGAGCCCCCCCTCCCAACACACGCACACTCTCTTACACACACACACACACACACTTTCATAAACACACACTTAAACACACACAAACACACACCCTTGGTTGGTTGTCAGAAGAGAATGTTATTTCTGCTCTGATCCCCCTCCCACACAGGTCCTGCTCTGTTTACCCCAGCTGCTCCACTCCAAACGATGGATGAGACTCCTGTGTGTGTGTGTGTGTGTGTGTGTGTGTGTGTGTGTGTGTGTGTGTGTGTGTGTTCTTTGGCTGACCGTGAGAGCAGGTGTATGCATGCTGTGTATGTCAATGAATTGCTTTTCCTCTGTATGTATGTGTGACACATGCGTCGCGTCCCCCCTGCTCTGTAACGTCCAAAAGACCACCTTCCAGTTATTTCAGCTCCGGTTCATATAGACACATAGATGCCCATCTCCTGCCCCTCCGTGACACTGTGTCTGCTGTCCACTGGTGGGCACCGTAGAGCTTCCACACATACACACAGATCGGGCATGTCAGTCAGAGACACAGTCAGTGTGGGGAGGGGCTTACTGTCCAGAAGAGAGAGAAAGAGAGAGAAAGAGAGAGAGAGAGAGAGAGAGAGAGAGAGAGAGAGAGAGAGAGAGAAAGAGAGTGAGAGAGAGTGAGGAGGAGGCACAGAGTGGAGATCTCAGGCTGAGGTCTGGCTCAGCAGTAGCAAAGTGCTTTAAATAAAACAGCACAAACCTGAGAAAGTGTCCGCTGCGTCCTGAAGAGCACTTACAGTACTGGAAAAGAAACTGGGCCGGCTTGTTGGCTGTCTGCTGGCTCTAAAAAGGGGAATGCCATCCGTTTTTTCAAAATTTCTGCCTAACTGAGTCATTAGAGAGTCATTCAGAGTGGTTTGATGTGAAATGCTCCGTTCCAGAGAAACTAAGTCATGATTGTTCACAGTGGTGGAACCAGACCAGCATTTAAAGCCCCTTAAAGCTTATTTTATTAAATTTAATGGTTATGAATGCATTGCCTGAGGCCCAAAACATTGTTTTACAGTGGTTGTGATGTAGGGTTTTGGCCTAAAATGTGTTTTGTTTTTAAATCAACCAAATGGTGGAGAGGTACATAAAGCGAGTTGTAAATCACTGTAAAACTTATTTTTCAGCTTACATTACATATTGTCACTGCTTAAAGAAAAACAAGTATCTGCAAATAGGTGACTTACTTTTGATGTAAGTCAATGGAAACAGATTTATTTCCAAGTTATTTTCAAGCATTTTGTCCATTGGTCCATTCACTGTATACTGTATTGGAGCATTTGGTCCATTGATCCAATCACCGTATTGGAGCATTTGGTCCATTGGTCCATTCACCATATTGGAGCATTTGGTTCATTGGTCCATTCACCGTATTGGAGCGTTTGGTTCATTGGTCCATTCACCGTATTGGAGCGTTTGGTTCATTGGTCCATTCGCCATATTGGAGCATTTGGTTCATTAGTCCATTTACCGTATTGGAGTATTTGGTCCATTGGTCCATTCACCGTATTGGAGCGTTTGGTTCATTGGTTCATTCAACATATTGGAGCATTTGGTTCATTAGTCCATTTACCGTATTGGAGCATTTGGTCTATTGGTCCATTCACCGTATTGGAGCATTTGGTCCATTGGTTCGTTCACCATATTGGACCATTCAGTGCATTTACCATATTGGAGCATTTAATCCATTGACCGTATTGGAGCATTTGGTTTATTGGTCCATTCACCGTATTGAAGCATTTGGTCCATTGGTCCAATCACCGTATTGGAGCCTTTGGCCCATTGGTCCAATCACTGTATTAGAGCATTTGGTCCATTGGTCCATTCACCATATTAGAGCATATTGATTCATTGGTCCATTCACCTGTATTGGGGCATTTGGTCCATTGGTCCATTCACCCTATTGGAGTATTTGGTACATTGGTCCATTTACCGTATTTTAACATTTGGTTCATTTGTCCATTCACCATATTGGAGCATTTGGTTCATTGGTACATTCACCGTATTGGAGTATATTGGTTCATTGGTCCATTCACCATATTTTGAGCGTTTGGCCTATTGGTCCATTCACCGTATTGGAGCATTTGGTCCATTGGTCAAATCACCGTATTGAAGCATTTGGTCCATTCACCGTATTGGAGCATTTGGTTCATTGGTCCATTCACCGTATTGAAGCATTTGGTCCATTGGTCCATTCACCGTATTGAAGCATTTGGTCCATTGGTCCATTCATCATATTGGAGTGTTTGGCAACAGCAGCTGCCACATCTAATAATGTAGAAAAATATAAATCCACAAAACTATAGATACATGCTTTTCTTTGGACAGTGATGATATAAAAACTTGGTTTACAAAATCGTTTTGTAAAGTAAATAAATTGGCAATATTTGTTTTTTGTGCCACTGCGATTCCTGGTTACCATCACTACCACTGTAAAGAAACAGTCTGTACAATCCACCATTCCACACCAAGCCACTCTGAATGACTGTGTATGTCTGAATTAAACAGAAGAGGAATTTCTTTAAGGGTAGCTCTGAACTTTAGCTGTCTGTTAATGGTGTTTAGCTTTGGACTGTGTATCTGGGTCATAGAGCAGCACTGCCCCCTAACTCAGCATTCAGTTCTGTTATTTGACGGCACGTAATCATGTTTTTTCTCGCTACTGATGGTTCGTCTCTGTCTGTGTCCGCAGGTAGAGTGTAAGAAGGCTCAGCCGAAGGAGGTGATGTTCCCCCCTGGGACGCGGGGCCGGGCCAGGGGTCTCCCCTACACCATGGACGCCTTCATGCTGGGGATGGGCATGCTGAGTAAGTTCGCAACTATCTTTTTTTTAATGTTAAATGTCGTAGAACATTGCAGAGAGCGGGAGTATTAATAATTGATACTGAGCACTGCTGATAATTCTGATCATAAAAACAAAAACATTTCCACACTACAGAGGACATGTGACGTTTTGGCCTCTCAGACACTCTTGCTGTAAGACATCAAATGCATTTGAACACTGGAAATAGCTCTGCTGGTTTATGGTGTCATGAGTGAATGGCTAGACTTATATATAAGCTCGCCTGCTTCCTACAGTGATGTACTCTTACAATGAGCTCCCCTCGCTATGCCTTTAAAAATAGATTACAAATACATAATGTCAACCAATCTATATGGAATTACATAAACACCAATTTACACATATAATACAGGCAGTCTGTCGGAGATGCAGTTATGTACATACTTATTATCATAAATCTGGAAGAGATTTGTTTATGGTGTCGTAAGTGAATGGCTAGACTTCTTTTCCCTCATGGATTTGCCACCTAGTGTATTGTTCAGTTTGAGCCTTTTTTGCTACTGATTCCTCATTTATATATATATATATATATATATATATATATATATATATATATATATATATATATATATATATATATATATATATATATATATATATATATGCATTATCAATAAAAATGTATTGGTCTAATGTCAATAGAGTAGATTATATATATATATATATATATATATATATATATATATATATATATATATATATATATATATATATATATAATCTACTCTATTGACATTAGACCAATACATTTTTATTGATAATGCATATATGCAATACATTTTTTTAAATTTTTTTTTTTTTTTTTTTTTTTTATATAAGCTCGCCTGCTTCCTACAGTGATCTACCCTTACAATCACCCCCCACCTTGTCTTTAAAAATAGATTACAAATACATAATATCAACCAATCAATATGGAATTACTAATTTACACACATAATACAGCCAGTCTGTCTGAGATATAGTTATGTTCATACTTACTATCATAAACCCAGAAGAGCTTTGAGTCTGTTGGGTTTCTATTTTGCATTCCAATGTCCATTTTTACAATTAGTAAAATAATTCTACAGTAAATAAATTAATACATTAATTAATTAAATAAATAAGTCCTCAGAGATGACATACATACCATACAGACTGTACATTATGGTCTTAACATTTGTTTCAAATTGTACACCTACAACTTTCAATATTGTTCACAGATCTTTCACAGTGAGTTAACAAATGCTTACCGTGTTTGCCTTTTCAAACCTTACCCCAAAGGCTGGGTTAACTGTAACCGACTGTTACAGACAAAAAGCCACTAAACAGTTAAATGATTCAAAGCGAAATCAGTTAATTCAATAATTGTTAACATCGTTTGAACCAGGCACAATCAAGAATCAAGGTAGAGAATCAAAAGTGGTCTGAGTGAATCTTCTGATATTTGGAATATCTATCCAAATATGAAGAAGACATGTAATGGGGATACGAGACCTTGGCCAAAGTTGCATTCTTCTGGAAGCTGGTTAGAGTCAGTGTGGGTCAGAAATCAGAGGGGGGTGTCCTTCCTTTAAAAATATCTAAAGTGAAACAGATATTTCTTATATTATTTATTATGGACAAAACAAGCTTTTATTTTCTATTAAAAAACTGAATGTCAGCAGAATCCAATACATAAAAATTACTTTTCAGAACAGTTTCTGAAACACGATTCCTTATTATTGAAAGTTTGAGAAGAGAAAAGACGTCGGGTTAAATGAATCTTCACTGTCTTAAGAAGTCCTCCATTTTTGTCCATTTTTATTTTTCTACATTGTTTGTACCCGACAGCTGCCATTTACACTGTGTAAACATTTCCTGTTGAATGGAGCAACAGAAATGTTCCAAAATAGCTTGGAAGAAATTCTGGTTCCATTGACTTGCATTGAAAGTGAAGACAGTTTTTGGCATTTTGGAGGTATTTGGGTTTTTTTTTTCGTTGGACAGATATGAAATCTGTGTATGAGTGTAATTCACCTCGGATGGAGTGCTAAACTGCATGTGTGTGCACGTCACTCCCTCACCAGCTGAGTCGCCTCTAAGCCTCGCAGTGTGGCATATATCTGAACTCACTCACTTCTGTTAGCATGAACATGAACAGTGATCACTTTACGACCAGCCCAAACACTAAAAGACAGAGACTAAAGCAGAGAGAGGAAAGGAGGTCGTGAGTGGAGGTGATGGCTGGTGCAGCAGGATGATGGGAAGGAGGGAAAACATGCTCAGATATTTTCAGTCAGTATCATTTTCCTCGGTCGGTAGTACGCCGTGATGCAACCAGACCTCAAGCTGCGTTTAGAGGCGGCGAAAATGATCAAACTAAGAACAACGATCACAGAGAAACGTTGTCTTCTGACTGACGTCCTTATATGATTGTACTGTATTTGATAAGATTATAAATATAATCATATATGAACATTTATTAAATGTAAGAGTTCCTATAATAAGGATTCATTGCCAGCTGAGTGGCCGGAGGCAGCACTGCCTCGAGACCTGCCAGATGACTTTCCAGCCAATCAGCATCTCTGATTGGCTGTTTGACATGTTGGGCCCTTTAACCATTGGTTAGCTGTCAGATTGAGTTTTTTCTCTCTCTATTTCTCTCTCTGTCTCTCACTCTTTCTTTTTAATTCTTTTCCTCTTTCTTGCTCTCTATCTCTCTCTGTCTCTCTCCCTTTCTCACATTTTTTTTCATTCTTTTCCTTTCCCTTTCTCTCACTCTTTCTCTTCTCTCTCATTCTTTATCTTTTTCTCTTTCATTTTTTTTCTCTCTCTCTTTCTCTCTGATTCTCTCTCTTTTTCTCTCTATTTATTCTCTATCTGTTGCTCTCTATTTCTCTCTCTTTTTCTCTCTTTTCTCTCTCTCTTTTTCTCTCTCTCCCTTCTACTTCTTTCTCGTTCTCATTCTTTCTCTCTCTCTCTCTCTCTCTCTCTTTCTCTCTGATTCTCTCTCTTTTTCTCTCTATTTATTCTCTATCTGTTGCTCTCTATTTCTCTCTCTTTTTCTCTCTTTTTTCTCTCTCTTTTTCTCTCTCTCCCTTCTACTTCTTTCTCGTTCTCATTCTTTCTCTCTCTCTCTCTCTCTCTCTCTCTCTCTCTCTCTCTTAGTTGTCCTTATATGATTGTACTGTATTTTGACTAAGATTATAAATATAATAATATATGAACATTTATTAAATGTAAGAGTTAATAAATATAATAAAGATTAATTGCCAGCTGAGTGGCCGGAGGCAGCACTGCCTCGAGACCTGCCAGATGACTTTCCTGCCAATCAGCATCTCTGATTGGCTGTTTGACATGTTGGGCCCTTTAACCATTGGTTAGCTGTCAGATTGAGTTTTTTCTCTCTCTATTTCTCTCTCTGTCTCTCACTCTTTCTTTTTAATTCTTTTCCTCTTTCTTGCTCTCTATCTCTCTCTGTCTCTCTCCCTTTCTCACATTTTTTTTCATTCTTTTCCTCTCCCTCTCTCTCTCTTTCTCTTCTCTCTTATTCTTTATCTTTTTCTCTTTCATTTTTTTTCTCTCTCTCTTTCTCTCTGATTCTCTCTCTTTTTCTCTCTATTTATTCTCTATCTGTTGCTCACTATTTCTCTCTTTTTCTCTCTTTTCTCTCTCTCTTTTTCTCTCTCTCCCTTCTACTTCTTTCTCGTTCTCATTCTTTCTCTCTCTCTCTCTCTCTCTCTCTCTCTCTCTCTTTCTCTCTGATTCTCTCTCTTTTTCTCTATTTATTCTCTATCTGTTGCTCTCTATTTCTCTCTCTTTTTCTCTCTTTTTTCTCTCTCTTTTTCTTTCTGTTTCTATCTCTCCCTTCTACTTCTTTCTCGTTCTCATTCTTTCTCTCTCTTTCTCTCTCTCTCTCTCTCTCTCTCTCTCTCTCTCTCTCTCTCTCTCTCTCTCTCTCTCTCTGTTGTCCTGATGTGATTGTACTGATTGTACATAAGATTATAAATATAATCATATATGAACGTTTATTAAATGTAAGAGTTCCTATAATAAGGATTCATTGCCAGCTGAGTGGCCGGAGGCTGCACTGCCTCGAGACCTGCCAGATCTCAAACACAGAACGAGATGCTGATTGGCCCTATGACGTTCCAACCAATCAGCATCTCTGATTGGCTGTTTGACATGTTGGGCCCTTTAACCATTGGTTTGCTGTCAGGTTGAGTTTTTTTTCTCTCTCTATTTTTCTCTCTGTCTCTCACTCTTTCTCACTCTTACTTTTTCATTTTTTTCCTCTTTTTTACTCTCTCTCTGTCACTCTCTTCATTTCTCACTAATTATTTAATTCTTTTCCTCTCTCTTTCTCTCTTACTCTCTCTCTATCTCTCTGTCTCTCTTTCTCTATCACTCTTTTTCTCTCATTCTTATTTTCTTTCACTCTCTTTCTCTCGCTCCCTTTATCTCTCTCTCTCTCTTTTTTCTCTCTCTCTTTTTCTCTCTGTTTCTATCTATCCCTTCTCACTCTTTCTCATTCTCATTCTTTCTCTCTTTTTCTCTCTCATTCTTTCTCCCTCACTTTCTCCCTCTCTCTTTTTCTCTCTCTTTTTCTTCTCTCTCTGTATCTCTCTCTCTCTCTTTTTCCTCTCTTTTTTCCTCTCTCTCCCTTTCTCTTTCTCTCTCTCTTTTTCACTCTCTGTTACTATCCCTCCCTTCTCACTCTTTCTCATTCTTTTTCTCTCTCTTATTCTTTCTTCCTCACTTTCTCTCTCTTTTTCTCTCTTTTTTTCTCTCTCTGTTTCTATCTCTCCCTTCTTACTCTCTCATTCTTTCTCTTTTTTTCTCTATTTCATTCTTTCTCCCTCTCTTTCTCTCTCTCTCTTTTTCTCTTTTTCCTGTCTCTCTCTCTTTCTCTTTCTTACTCTTTCTCTCTCTCGTGCTTTTCTCTCTCTTTTTCTCTCTTTTTACTCTTTGTCTCTCTCCCTTTCTCTCTCTCACTCTTTCTTTTTTTCTCTCTTTCTCTCTCTCTCTCTCTCTCTCTCTCTCTCTCTCTCTCTCTCTCTCTCTCTCTCTCTCTCTCTCTCTCACTCCTGATATGATTATGACTAAGATTATAAATATAATCATATATGAACATTTATTAAATGTAAGAGTTCCTATAATAAGGATTCATTGCCAGCTGAGTGGCCGGAGGCTGCACTGCCCCGAGACCTGCCAGATCTCAACCACAGAACGAGATGCTGATTGGCTGTATGACATTCCAGCTCCCACCTGATTGGCTGTTTGACACGTTGGGCCCTTTAACCATTGGTTAGCTCTCCGACTGGGGTCATTTCATATGGAAGCGAGCCCAGCGAGGCGGGGTCGGTCGCCTCTGGCCCCGCGCCCGGCCCGAGCGCCGTCCGCATTACCGGCGCAAATGAAGAGGAAAATTGGGGTAATGTTCTATTAGGGGTTCACCAGTCCATCTGCCTGACCTCTGCTCCGGCTAATGACAGCGCGCCGGAATCTCAGGAGCCTCCAGCAGCTCGGGAGCCGCGAGGCGCGAGGCTTCCACTTCATCATCCTCGTCCCGAACGCACGCGCACATCTGCGTACGCAGACGCACAGCCGCCGCCGAGTCCGCTCGCCAGCCACACCGAGGAGGTGACCCTACAACCAACGGGGGGGGCTGGATTAATATCCTTCAGAGGGAGCGCGGCGCTAGCAGCAGTATGTAAATGGCAGTCTGGCCAGATTGAACTTTTAACAAGCCGCGTGAACTTTTCAGAAGTTCTTATGGATCAACGCTCAGCTGTGGAAGAGCTCGAGAGAAGAGAGAGAGGGAGAGGGAGAGAGAGGGAGAAAGAGAGAGAGAGAGTCTGCGGAGTGCTCATGTGAAAATATTAACTCCAGACTTATCCACACTCGCTCTTATCTAAATGAAATTGGAAAACGCAGGACAGCGCGACATAACTTAGTATAATTTGCATTTGAGGAAGAAAAAAAAAGAAAGAGGGAGGGAGGGAGAGAGGGAAGGAGGGAGGTGGGGGGAGAGGCAGCTGAAGATCAGGGCTCATTATTTAAGGAACTGTAGGTTTCCTTCCATGCCTGATCTCATTAAAGCTCCCTCCCCAGCTCCTTTGTTTACCACTCCTAATCGAGCCATTTATCTTTATTGTGTTGTGCCGCATGTATGTTTGCTGAAATTAATACACATTTGAGCTGGTGCAGAGTTTGGGTGTACCAGATGGATAATTGATTTTAAAGTGAATCAGAACTGTTGAGCCATAAAATAGGTGCATTAGCATGCATATTAATAACGCCAGGAAGAGGAGGGCCAGACAGCAGCAACAGCGGCAGCCAATGACTGTGACAGGATTTATTTACCCACCATGCACCAGGGAAAGGGGCTGCTGGGGGGATTACAATGTGTTCCTGACACCTCTCCTGCTTTTCTTTTAACGTTTGCCTGATTCTCTCTCTCTCTCTTGTCTTTTTTCTCATTCTTTCTCTCTCTCGTTTCTCTGTCTCTCTCTCCTTTTCTTTTTTCTCTCTGTCTCTCTCCCTTTCTCTGTCATTCTTTCTCTCTCTCTCTTTTCCTTCTCTCTTTCTCTCACTTTCTCTCTCTCTGTCTCTTTTTCTCTCTTTCCCCCCCTCTGTCTCTCTCTCTCATTCTTCCTCTCTCGTTTCTCTCTCTCTTTCTCTTTCTTTTCTCTCTCTTTTTCTCTGTCTCTCTCTCCCTTTCTCTCTCACTCTGTCTCTCTCTTTCTCTCTCCTTTTCTTTTTTCTGTCTGTCTCTCTCCCTTTCTCT
Organism: Megaleporinus macrocephalus; assembly: GCA_021613375.1. Taxonomy (NCBI): domain Eukaryota; kingdom Metazoa; phylum Chordata; class Actinopteri; order Characiformes; family Anostomidae; genus Megaleporinus; species Megaleporinus macrocephalus. The sequence goes on along the minus strand of CM038720.1, from coordinate 9,205,034 downwards.
CTCTCTCTCTCTCTCTCTTTCCCTCTGTCTCTCCCTATCTCTTTCTATCTCTCTTTTCTCTTTTTTCTCTCTTTCTCTTTCATTCTTTCTTTCTCTCTCTTTTCCTTCTCTCTTTCTCTCACTTTCTCTCTCTCTGTCTCTTTTTCTCTCTTTCCCCCCTCTGTCTCTCTCTATCTTTCTCTTTCTATCTCTCTTTTCTCTTTTTTCTCTCTTTCTCTCATTCTTCCTCCCTCGTTTCTCTCTCTCTTTCTCTTTCTTTTCTCTCTCTTTTTCTCTGTCTCTCTCTCCCTTTCTCTCTCACTCTGTCTCTCTCTTTCTCTCTCCTTTTCTTTTTTCTCTCTGTCTCTCTCCCTTTCTCTCTCTCTCTCTCTCTCTCTCTCTCTCTCTCTCTCTTTCCCTCTGTCTCTCCCTATCTCTTTCTATCTCTCTTTTCTCTTTTTTCTCTCTTTCTCTCATTCTTCCTCTCTCTGTTTCTCTCTCTTTCTCTTTCATTCTTTCTTTCTCTCTTTTTTCTTTCTCTCTTTCTTTCACTTTCTCTCTGTCTCTCTTTCTCTTTCTCTCCCTTTCTCTCTCTCTCTTTTTCTCTCTCTTCCGTTGTTTCTCTCTTTTTCTCCCCCTGTCTCTCTCTATCTCTCTCTTTCTATCTCTCTTTTTCTTTTTTTCTCTCTCTCTCTCATTCTTTCTCTCTTTCTTTTTTCTCTCTGTCTCTCTCCATTTCTCTTTCATTCTTTCTCGTTCTTTTTCTTTCTCTCTTTCTCGCTCTTTCTCTTTCTCTCCTTTTTTCTCTCTGTTTCTCTCTGTTCCATTTTTTCTCTCTTTTTCTCATTCTGTCTCTCTTTCTATCTCTCTCACTCACTCTCTCACTCTCTCTCTCTCTATCTCTCTCTCTCTCTCTCTCTCTCTCTCTCTCTCTCTCTCTACTGAAAGGATATTTCATACCAAACCCGACTCGAGAAAACAAAACAAAACAAAACATGAAATTCAAAACTACACACATCGGACACCACAAGAATATTTTCAGAATTTCACTAAACAAACACGAGCAACACGTTATGAGCAGGTTTATAAATCAGGCAGACTGTGGCGCTCCTCGCTTTCTCCAAGCAACAGGAGAAAAGATCTTTTCCAGATCTCCGTCTCCTTTCTCCTTAAAACTTCTGTGTAAAAGTATGTGTAACTGCAGCGCGGAGAACCAATGGGCGTAGCAAATGGGCGGAGACAATGTCAATCATTTTTCTTTTTTTTTGCATCAGCCAATCATATAACAATAATGAATTGTCAATCAGATGATGCATTGGCCAATCAAACACGTGAAGTACTTCATTGGCCAATCAAACGCGTGAAGTACATGTCTATCACTTTGTGCATTAGCCAATGGCTTTAAGAAAAACTATGAAGAGAGAGTCACTACACTGTTAAAAGTGTTACAGTCGCCTCATTTCTGATTTCAGATCAGTGTGATTAACCAATATAGAATAGTCTTTCAATGTAATATTGATAGAAATATTACAGTTTTTCTCGATTGTTTACACACATTTTCTGAAAGCAGGCCTCATACTCTCAGCTCCGGTCGATCCGGCTCTGCTACTACTGCCTTGGCCTTCAGCGGCTGTGCTCTGGAGCGAAAAAAGCTATAAGTTGTTGATGCTCATTCTTAAATCAGCGCTTTGTTACTTATAGCAGTGTTTTAAGAACCATTGGAAATGATTTAAGATAATTAGCGAATGGTTTTGAGAGCCATGCACCAAACGATTGCCTCCAGTTTGTAGGATTTAGTTCAGTTCAGTGCTGATGGACCTTCAGTTAACTGTTTTAAACATACTCCAAGATGTGGCTCAAATCTGTGTACACTGCTAACTGCTAATTCAACAAAATCTAGATTGGCTGATGCAAAGATTGGCTGCTGTCCAATCATTACTGGTCCATTGCTGACCATGAGGCTGTTGTAGACCACGTATTGTTTGGGTGGGGAACTGTTTTCCCCACTGCAGTGATGATGACATGGTAGTGTTTGCGGTGCGTTCTGTGTCCAGCACAGCAGTGTTTCTGTTTTTGTTACACGTGTCAATGTCACCGTCCAAAAATATCCAGCCCAGAGCGGCTCTGTGGTCAGAAAACGATGAAGGGCAATGGGATCACTAATGCAAACCGTGTCAGAAGGGCTCCAGTCTCAGGTGGACCTACAAAGTAGAGGTTTCTGATAAAGTGGCCAACTAGTGTATATGCCTGGAAGAAGTCCTTTCCATTCCTTCACTTCTCCTCTCTCCCCGTCCCTCCCACCTCGTACGCCCCCCAGTGAGCAGCTTCTCTCGGCCCGCTCTGGGATTAAATTGAACTTTGTCATGGGCAGCAAACTGCAGTTTGATATTCATTCGCCAGACGAACATGTCAGCTCAGCTTGTCTGCCCTGAGATTGGACGAGTCACTCCGTGACTGAGGGTCGAGCAGTCTGCCCTTTCTGCTAATGCTGTCGCTAAAACTCTCCTCCACTGACCCGAGATCAGTTTTGCGATTTATTTTCTAATGATCGCGGCCGGGCTTTGATTAGAGCAGACCGGTCCTGAAAGGGCAGAGCACGGGGTTTTAAACATGCAGGACAGCCCCTCCTCCGCCACCCCCCCCACCCGCTAACCCCTCCGAGGCCTATTAGCACTGATCTACTCTGGCTTATGCAGATAGCGTTGTCTTAGCAGGTTAGCGCAGCCGCACCCGCAGCCATCACGGCTTCTGCTGCTCTTCGGGGACGACGCGCTTGAGCCAGGGCCGCGTGCTGAAATGTCAGTGGACGTAGCCCCGGGCCAAGAAGCGCGCACGCACTCAGTAATGCTTAGCAAGTTTTTTCACAACAACTCCTGACTTACCTCGCGCTCGGGGCCCGAGGAGGTGGCCCCTGATTTTACAGTGCACAGTAATCGGCCTACAGTAAAACACTTTCATTTACAATAATTAAAAATCATTTATTTATGGCGTCAGTCACACATAATATTCATAGGCAAAACTCAATTTCAAGTCCTTGAGAAAGAAAAGAAAGAAAAGAAAGAAAAGAAGTAAACAATGAAAACGAGCACCAGCCGAAATCTTATTATTTCTTTTTGGTATATATATATATATATATATATATATATATATATATATATATATGCAAAATAAACCTCTGTACAAAAATAGGCTTTAATACAAACATTTTTATTCTTTAAAAATCATCTGATACACTTACATTAATTGTAAAATAGACATTATTGTTTGTGAATTGCATGAAAATTGCATGAAATGAAATTCTAAAATGATCCTAAACTTTTGAGCGGTAGTGTATATTTTGTACACACACACACACACACACACACACACACACACACATATATATATATAAATATATATAAATAATGAATTACATTCACAATGTGAATTGAGTGTGCACAATGTGAAAAATGTAAAGAATCCATTAAATTCAAATCGAAGTAAATATATAATAAATATAACCTATATATTGATTGACAGTTCAGAATATCTTCTTTTTTAATGAGCTACTGTATATACGGTATATCATCGCTGACCAATGAAAAACGTGTATCTCAATTTTTTTCCATTTCTATTAATTAAATGCACATGCTGCCATTTACACTGTGTAAAAGGTTTATGATGAATGGACCAATAGAAATGCTCCAAAATAGCTTGTAAAATAATCTGGTTCCATAGACTTCCATTAAAAGTGAAGACAATTTTGGAGATACCTCTTTTTCATTGGACAGTACACAGCAGTACTTGGTAACACCTTACCGTAGGGTCCTCTTCATAGGGCTACATGACACCTACATAAGCCTGGCATGACACCTGACCTAAATGCTTACACGTGCTAATTCCAATAGATGTCATACGCTATGAAGCTTGCATCTGTCAATTATAATTACAGTACTAAAGTAAGTACTGTAAGTAATTACAGTACGGCATTCGAACAAAACAGCTGTTGTTGACTTTGTACGAAAATTTCACGGTTAATGGACCAATAGAAATGCTTGAAAATAGCTTGGAAAACTTTCTGGTTCCATTGACTTTCTGGTTCCATTGACTTGCATATTTTTCTTTCTTTCTCACTTTTTCTTTCCGTCCCCTTTTTCTGTCTGTTCTTCCTTTTTGTCTCTCCTTCTGTCTCTATGTTCTATCTGTGTCTCTCTTTACTTTTTCACCCCCTCACTATCTCTCTGTCTCTCCTATTGTCTCTCTCTCTTTAAATCTCTCTCTTTCTTTTTTCTCTCTCCTTTTCTCTCTCTTTCATTCCCTCTCTCTCTCTCTTTCTCTCTCTATCTCCCTCTTCTTCTCCTTCTATGGCAGTGGACCTCTCTCTCTCTGTCTCTCTCTCTCTCTCTCTCTCTCTCTCTTTCTGTCATTATCACTCTGCCCTCTCTCTCTCTCTGCTTTTCTCTCTCTGCTTCCTTCTTTCTCTCATTCTTTTAGTCCCCGTTTTCTGTCTATTCTTCCTTTTTGTCTTTCATTCTGTCTCTCCTATCTGTCTCTCTTTGTCTCTGTCTTCTATCTGTGTCTCTCTTTACGTTTTCACCTCCCCTCTCTCTTTCTCTGTCTCTGTCTGTCTGTCTTTATCACTCTGCATCCCCTCTCTCTGCTTTTCTCTCTCTCTCCTTCTCTTTTCCTCTTTCTCCTTCTTTCTTTTATTCTTTCTCATTTTTTTCAGTCCCCTTTTACTGTCTGTTCTTCCTTTTTGTCTCTCATTCTGTCTCTCTGTTCTATGTGTGTCTCACGCTTGGAAAACTTTCTGGTTCCATTGACTTGCATTAAAAGTGAAAAAGGTTTTTTGAGATCCTTGATTTTCTTTAAACAGAGACAGTATATATATATATATATATATATATATATATATATATATATATATATATATATATATTGCACCCACGTGCAGTGTTGCAGCTGCAGTAACGCTGCAGGGGGACGAGCTCCATCAGTGCACAGCCGGAGTCGCGGCTCACCTTCTTAATGACACAGTCGAATATTATGAGTATATACCAGCTATAAGATTAAAGCCACCTCCTTATATCTACACACACTGTCCAGTGTATCAGCTCCACTGACCATATAGGAGCTACACCTACAGACTGTAGTTCATCTGATTCTCTGTATACTTTATTATCCTGTACTTTAATAGTCAGGACCCCCACAAGACCACCACAGAGCAGGTACATTTAGGGAGGTGGATCATTCTCAGCACTGCAGTGACACTGACAGGGTGGTGGTGTGTTAGTGTGTGTTGTGCTGGTGTGAGTGGATCAGACACAACAGTGCTGCTGCTGCTGGAGTGTTTAAACACCTCCTCAGTGTCACTGCTGGACTGAGAATCGTCCACCAACCAAAACTATCCAGACAGCAGTGTCCTGTGGGCGGCGTCCTGTGTCCACTGATGAAGGACTAGAGGAACACAAACTGTGCAGCAGCAGATGAGCTACTGTCTCTGACTTTACATCTACAAGGTGGACCAGCAAGAGGTGGGAGTGTCTAATAGAGTGGACAGTGAGTGGACACAGTGTTTAAACACTCCAGCAGCACTGCTGTGTCTGATCCACTCACACCAGCACAGTCACTAACAGCCACTAACACTGACCTTCAGCAGTTGCAGTCGTCTCCAGTGTTAAGAGAAGCCAGCCCTCGGCTCCACCTCCTCCTTTTGCTGGACGAGGAGGATCTCTCTATTAGAGTGTGAGGGGTTTCTCTCTTATTCTCTTTCTTTTTCTCTCTCTTCTTTACTCTCTCACTCTGTATCTCTCTCTTTTCTCTTTTTATGGCAGCTGACCTCTCTCTCTCTGCTTCCTTCTTTCTCTCATTCTTTCAGTTCCCTTTTTCTGTCTATTCTTCCTTTTTGTCCATCATTCTGTCTCTCCTATCTGTCTCTCTTTACTTTTTCACCCCCTCGCTATCTCTGTCTCTCCTGTCCTCTCTCTCTCTCGCTCGCTCTCTGTCTTTCTCTCTCTGATTTTCTTTCGCTCCTTCTCTTTTCCTTCTTTCTCTGTATTTCTTTCTTTCTTTCTTTCTTTCTCACTTTCTCTTTCAGTCCCCCTTTTTTAGAGGAACACAAACTGCAGCAGATGAGCTACTGTCTCTGACTTTACATCTACAAGGTGGACCAGCAAGTAGTAGGAGTGTCTAATAGAGTGGACAGTGAGTGGACACAGTGTTTAAACACTCCAGCAGCAGTACTGCTGTGTCTGATCCACTCACGCCAGCACAACACACACTAACACACCACCACCACGTCAGTGTCACTGCAGTGCTGAGAATGACCCACCAGCCAAATAGTATCTGCTCTGTGGTGGTCCTGATCATTGAAGAACAGGGTAATAGAGTATTTAGAGGATCAGATGAACTACAGTCTGTAAGTGAAGCTCCTATATGGTCAGTGGGGCTGATACAGTGGACAGTGTGTGTAGATACTATGAGTGGTCCAGTTGTATCATGGGGTAAAATCAAAACTCATTAGCACTGACCTTCAGAAGTTAAGAGAAGCCAGCGCTCGGCTCCGCCTCCTCTCTTTGCCGGACGAGGAGGATCTCTCTATTATATCTTGTTCTTTCTCTGATAGAGAGGAGGATCTCTCTATCAGATCTTGTTCTTTCTCTGATAGAGAGGAGGATCTCTCTATCATATCTTGTTCTTTCTCTGATAGAGAGGAGGATCTCTCTATCAGATCTTATTCTTTCTCTGATAGAGAGGAGGATCTCTCTATCAGATCTTGTTCTTTCTCTGTTAGAGAGGAGGATCTCTCTATTAGATCTCATTCTTTCTCTGATAGAGAGGAGGATCTCTCTATCAGATCTCATTCTTTCTCTGATAGAGAGGAGGATCTCTCTATCAGATCTTATTCTTTCTCTGTTAGAGAGGAGGATCTCTCTATCAGATCTTGTTCTTTCTCTGATAGAGAGGAGGATCTCTCTATCAGATCTTATTCTTTCTCTGATAGAGAGGAGGATCTCTCTATCATATCTTGTTCTTTCTCTGATAGAGAGGAGGATCTCTCTATCAGATCTTGTTCTTTCTCTGATAGAGAGGAGGATCTCTCTATCAGATCTTATTCTTTCTCTGATAGAGAGGAGGATCTGTATCAGATCTCATTCTTTCTCTGATAGAGAGGAGGATCTCTCTATCAGATCTCGTTCTTTCTCTGATAGAGAGCAGGATCTCTCTATTAGATCTCATTCTTTCTCTGATAGAGAGGAGGATCTCTCTATCAGATCTCATTCTTTCTCTGATAGAGAGGAGGATCTCTCTATCAGATCTTGTTCTTTCTCTGATAGAGAGGAGGATCTCTCTATTAGATCTCATTCTTTCTCTGATAGAGAGGAGGATCTCTCTATCAGATCTTATTCTTTCTCTGATAGAGAGGAGGATCTCTCTATCAGATCTTATTCTTTCTCTGATAGAGAGGAGGATCTCTCTATCAGATCTTATTCTTTCTCTGATAGAGAGGAGGATCTCTCTATTAGATCTCATTCTTTCTCTGATAGAGAGGAGGATCTCTCTATCAGATCTTATTCTTTCTCTGATAGAGAGGAGGATCTCTCTATCAGATCTTATTCTTTCTCTGATAGAGAGGAGGATCTCTCTATTAGATCTCATTCTTTCTCTGATAGAGAGGAGGATCTCTCTATCAGATCTTGTTCTTTCTCTGATAGAGAGGAGGATCTCTCTATCAGATCTTATTCTTTCTCTGATAGAGAGGAGGATCTCTCTATCAGATCTTATTCTTTCTCTGATAGAGAGGAGGATCTCTCTATCAGATCTTGTTCTTTCTCTGATAGAGAGGAGGATCTCTATCAGATCTTATTCTTTCTCTGATAGAGAGGAGGATCTCTCTATCAGATCTTATTCTTTCTCTGATAGAGAGGAGGATCTCTCTATCAGATCTTGTTCTTTCTCTGATAGAGAGGAGGATCTCTCTATCAGATCTTATTCTTTCTCTGATAGAGAGGAGGATCTCTCTATCAGATCTTATTCTTTCTCCGATAGAGAGGAGGATCTCTCTATCAGATCTTGTTCTTTCTCTGATAGAGAGGAGGATCTCTATATCAGATCTTATTCTTTCTCTGATAGAGAGGAGGATCTCTCTATCAGATCTTATTCTTTCTCTGATAGAGAGGAGGATCTCTCTATCAGATCTTGTTCTTTCTCTGATAGAGAGGAGGATCTCTCTATCAGATCTTATTCTTTCTCTGATAGAGAGGAGGATCTCTCTATCATATCTTGTTCTTTCTCTGATAGAGAGGAGGATCTCTCTATCAGATCTTGTTCTTTCTCTGATAGAGAGGAGGATCTCTCTATCAGATCTTGTTCTTTCTCTGATAGAGAGGAGGATCTCTCTATCAGAGCGTGAGGGAGGTTGTGAAACCCCAGCCGTGTGCTGCGTGTGAGCGGCCGCATGAATATGAATGCCTGCCACTGTACATATCCAGCCCGTCAGCGAGCCGGCGCGTGTTTATGAAGCGCCGTGGTTTTTACGGGCCCGTCTGCCAGATCGTGTTTAGCACGCTTCCTCCGTGCTCGCACACTCACCGCTTGGCTCGTGAGCTTTCTCAAGCTTTTCGCTTTTTTCACCTCCTTTTGGACAACAAAATCAATAAAGCATGTAAATAAAAAAAAATATCAAAAAAAAGGCCAAGAATAACTTATTTGCTGGAGTATCAACACAAACAGCGCGGCGTGTCTCTCGGCGGCACCAGCGAGCGAGCGAGAGCAGATGGCGGAGAAATTCCCTCATGACGCATTTCCATTTAAGCTTTTCTGCGTTTGCTTGCAAACATACTGTCATAATACTCGTTTTCATCTGGAGGTGCTGAAGCTCATAATGGTCTCGTCGTCTAAGCCAATATGGATAACTAAGTGTTCTCTCTCTCTATCTCTGTCTCTCTTATTCTCTTTCTTTTTCTCTCTCTCTATCTCTGTCTCTCTTATTCTCTTTCTTTTTCTCTCTCTCTATCTCTGTCTCTCTTATTCTCTTTCTTTTTCTCTCTCTCTATCTCTGTCTCTCTTATTCTCTTTCTTTTTCTCTCTCTCTATCTCTGTCTCTCTTATTCTCTTTCTTTTTCTCTCTCTCTATCTCTGTCTCTCTTATTCTCTTTCTTTTTCTCTCTCTCTATCTCTGTCTCTCTTATTCTCTTTCTTTTTCTCTCTCTCTATCTCTGTCTCTCTTATTCTCTTTCTTTTTCTCTCTCTCTATCTCTGTCTCTCTTATTCTCTCTCTTTTACTCTCTCTCTATCTCTGTCTCTCTTATTCTCTTTCTTTTTCTCTCTCTCTATCTCTGTCTCTCTTATTCTCTTTCTTTTTCTCTCTCTCTATCTCTGTCTCTCTTATTCTCTTTCTTTTTCTCTCTCTCTATCTCTGTCTCTCTTATTCTCTTTCTTTTTCTCTCTCTCTATCTCTGTCTCTCTTATTCTCTTTCTTTTTCTCTCTCTCTATCTCTGTCTCTCTAATTCTCTTTCTTTTTCTCTTTCTCTTATACTCTCTCTCTTTTACTCTATCTCTGTCTCTCTTATTCTCTTTCTTTTTCTCTCTCTCTTAAACTCTCTCTCTATCTCTGTCTCTCTTATTCTCTTTCTTTTTCTCTCTCTCTTATACTCTCTCTCTATCTCTGTCTCTCTTATTCTCTTTCTTTTTCTCTCTTTCTTATACTCTCTCTCTCTTTTACACTCTATCTCTGTCTCTCTTATTCTCTTTCTTTTTCTCTCTCTCTATCTCTGTCTCTCTTATTCTCTTTCTTTTTCTCTCTCTCTATCTCTGTCTCTCTTATTCTCTTTCTTTTTCTCTCTCTCTATCTCTGTCTCTCTTATTCTCTTTCTTTTTCTCTCTCTCTATCTCTGTCTCTCTTATTCTCTCTCTTTTACTCTCTCTATCTCTGTCTCTCTTATTCTCTTTCTTTTTCTCTCTCTCTTATACTCTCTGTTTTACTCTCTCTCTGTCTCTCTTATTCTCTTTCTTTTTCTTTCTCTCTTATACTCTCTCTGTTTTACTCTCTCTATCTCTGTCTCTCTTATTCTCTTTCTTTTTCTTTCTCTCTTATACTCTCTCTCTCTGTTTTACTCTCTCTCTGTCTCTCTTATTCTCTTTCTTTTTCTCTCTCTCTTATACTCTCTCTGTTTTACTCTCTGTCTCTCTTATTCTTTTTCTTTTTCTCTCTCTCTTATACTCTCTCTGTTTTACTCTCTCTCTGTCTCTCTTATTCTCTTTCTTTTTCTCTCTTTCTTATACTCTCTCTCTGTTTTACTCTCTATCTCTGTCTCTCTTATTCTCTTTCTTTTTCTCTCTCTCTTATACTCTCTCTCTCTTTTACTCTCTATCTCTGTCTCTCTTATTCTCTTTCTTTTTCTCTCTCTCTTTTACTCTCTATCTCTGTCTCTCTTATACTCTTTCTTTTTCTCTCTCTCTTATACTCTCTCTCTCTTTTACACTCTATCTCTGTCTCTCTTATTCTCTTTCTTTTTCTCTCTCTCTTTTACTCTCTCTCTATCTCTGTCTCTCTTATTCTCTTTCTTTTTCTCTCTCTCTCTTATACTCTCTCTGTTTTACTCTCTCTCTGTCTCTCTTATTCTCTTTCTTTTTCTCTCTTTCTTATACTCTCTCTCTGTTTTACTCTCTATCTCTGTCTCTCTTATTCTCTTTCTTTTTCTCTCTCTCTTATACTCTCTCTCTCTTTTACACTCTATCTCTGTCTCTCTTATTCTCTTTCTTTTTCTCTCTCTCTTTTACTCTCTCTGTCTCTGTCTCTCTTATTCTCTTTCTTTTTCTCTCTCTCTTATACTCTCTGTTTTACTCTCTCTCTCTCTGTCTCTCTTATTCTCTTTCTTTTTCTCTCTCTCTTATACTCTCTCTGTTTTACTCTCTCTCTGTCTCTCTTATTCTCTTTCTTTTTCTCTCTTTCTTATACTCTCTCTCTCTTTTACACTCTATCTCTGTCTCTCTTATTCTCTTTCTTTTTCTCTCTCTCTTATACTCTCTCTCTGTTTTACTCTCTCTCTGTCTCTCTTATTCTCTTTCTTTTTCTCTATTTCTTATACTCTCTCTCTCTTTTACACTCTATCTCTGTCTTATTCTCTTTCTTTTTCTCTCTCTCTTATACTCTCTTTTACTCTCTCTCTATCTCTGTCTCTCTTATTCTCTTTCTTTTTCTCTCTCTCTTTTACTCTCTCTTTCTCTGTCTCTCTTATTCTTTCTTTTTCTCTCTCTCTTTTACTCTCTCTCTCTTTTACTCTCTCTCTATCTCTGTCTCTCTTATTCTCTTTCTTTTTCTCTCTCTCTTATACTCTCTCTCTTTTACTCTCTCCCTCTCTCTGTCTCTCTTATTCTCTTTCTTTTTCTCTCTCTCTTATACTCTCTCTCTCTTTACTCTCTCTCTGTCTCTCTTATTCTCTTTCTTTTTCTCTCTTTCTTATACTCTCTCTCTTTTATTCTCTCTCTGTCTCTCTTATTCTCTTTCTTTTTCTCTCTTTCTTATACTCTCTCTTATTCTCTCTCTTTTACTCTCTCTATCTCTGTCTCTCTTATTCTCTTTCTTTTTCTCTCTCTCTTATACCCTCTCTCTCTTTTACTCTCTCTCTATCTCTGTCTCTCTTATTCTTTCTTGTTCTCTCTCTCTTTTACTCTCTCTCTTTTACTCTCTCTCTATCTCTGTCTCTCTTATTCTCTTTCTTTTTCTCTCTCTCTTATACTCTCTCTCTCTCTATCTCTGTCTCTCTTATTCTCTTTCTTTTTCTCTCTCTCTTATACTCTCTCTCTCTCTGTCTCTCTTATTCTTTCTTTTTTTCTCTCTCTTTTACTCTCTCTCTCTCTTATTCTCTTTCTTTTTCTTTCTCTTCTATCTGTCTCTATCTCTGTCTCTCTTATTTTCTTTTTTTCCTCTCTCTCTTTTACTCTCTCTATCTCTCTTATTCTCTTTCTTTTTCTCTCTGTCTTTTACTCTCTCTCTCTTATTCTCTTTCTTTTTCTCTCTCTTCTATCTGTCTCTCTCTGTCTCTCTTATTCTCTTTCTTTTTCTCTCTCTCACTCTCTCTCTTTCATTATCAGACGTTTCTCTCTCTCTCT